>CAOKYR010000465.1:0-20937 GCA_948473455.1 Teleiodes luculella | reverse complement strand
GGTGAATAACGTTATGTAATCGGCAAAACACCAAACACGAAAGTTTACACAAAAAAGGCAGTCACAAACAATGAACTTAAAGTTAAATCTTATTAGAAAACTAGGTAACTGATTGAAATTGAGCGCGTGCGTCGGCGGAGTTTAGGACGGACGCGCGTGACCCGGCCGGTGGTCTAACAAGAACTCTCTAGATGGCGGGCCGTTCGCGCGGCGTCGACGCTTCCCTTCCCCTCACTCCCCGCACCCCTCTAAAACATAGTCGTGCAAGCGAGCGGGAATTTGCCCGCGACGGCAATGGCGACCGGAAGTACGTAGGTTTGCGACACCGTTATTTTTTCATTTTTTAAGGTCAACTTGATTAACTTCTTCGTAATTAATACATTTCACAACTTCCCATTAATTTCTTTTAAATCCTACTAATATTATAAACTCGAAAGTTTGTGAGGATGTATGGATGTTTGTTACTCTTTCACGCAAAAACCACTGAATTGATTTTAACGAAACTTTACAATCATTTAGCTTATACATCTAAATAACACATACGCTATCATTTACTGCGGGAAGATTACACATTTCCACGAGAAAAATTGCCGGCGCGGGCGAAGGCGTTAGGCGAAAAGCTAGTTAAATGAAATGAACAAAGAAAGAAGCAGTATGCTCATCAGCCGCCGAAGTGTCAGCACAACTGTTTGAAATATATTTGCTTAGCAATAGGCAGACCTTGCAAACAGTTTTTCTCCTGGGAATAAAGAATTTTCCCGCGGTAAAAGGTAGCCTATGTCCTTTGCCGAGGTCTATTATATCTTTGCATTCAATGCAAACATACAAACAAATAAATAAATACTTTCCATTCAATATTTCATTTTATATATTTTATTTCTTATTTAGTTTATAATATTATAACATAACTAATATTATAAATATTGTAACTGTTATACTAAGAAATATTATATATGAGATGAAATGAATGGAAAGTTTATATCCTGGTTAAACTTTTATGTAATGTTTTAGAAGAAAACAACAAACTTAATTATATTATATTTCTTTTATTTTTATAATCTATAACATACAATAATACAATGCTGGTGCTGTGACTGTACAAGAAATTGAATTATCATTTCACTTCATTTTCACTTCCATGGTATATGCTCTAATAAGTCCATCTGGTGTAGCTCCAAAAATAGTATAATCTTTCTAGTATAATCTGCATATTTATGACCAGTTCTGCCTCTTCATTTTAAACCTGAAATGCATAAAAATACTTAATTACTACAAAAGCCTGAATCAACTTTTCGTTTCGATAAGTTAATATTATGTCAATAAAACAAAGACATCATGATCATACCTTTTTTATGGCTTATTACTTCCATTATTAGGTTGTTCCCTCTTTCGTTCCCTCTTTCAATGGCACCAGATGTAATAGTTTTAATTGATATCCCATTATTGAGATGTGATCTTTTGTTTTAAAATGTAAATCTGCATACCTGCCAACATACAAAAAATGCTGATATACATTATGTTCTAAGAATATAAAGCGCCTTTGTGTATTTTTTTTATTGCTTTATAACCAATTTACAGTCTGAATTTTTATTGCATAATTATTTGAAACTAGCTGTCGGCGGATACAGCTTTGCCCGCATCATACAATCCTTTCTCGTACAATAATTGAGAATAACTGCTAGTTACTGAAATATCACCAATTTCTTTGGCTTTTCTACACGATTTGGCACACGGATTTGGCACTTCGATTGCAAATAGGTTATCTTCTAGTAACATAATAATTTGATGTAAACGTGGCTCTTTGGATCATATATACATAATATTCAAGCCTATTATAAAGCAGTAGCACGCTTACATACATCCAACAATAAAATTATGTAGTTTGTAGACAAAAGAAATGCAAATAGAAAATAACCGTAATTGTTTACCTTTCGAAGCAGCACAATTCTTGTAATCGGACCATCCATTGTTTTTATTTATAATGTTTGTAAAAATTGCAACACAATATTAGGTATAGGTATAGTAATTTCTCCCTTTTTTCATAATTATTTATCAATTCAATTCAATATTTATGAACAAGCGTGGAACGTTACCGCGCTCAGCGCGCTGTCAGTTTGTACGAAAATAATGCTGAACGCTGATTGGTGTTTGAAAATACGTTCCGTTGTACGGTACTTTTTATTCGAAAAATAAATAAAACAAAATCTATACTATAAAATTGCAGTCTACTATTGTACTACTCTACATTACTTTGCGTGTTTTGGAAAACAATGAAACCATAGAGTTTGTTCGTTTACTTAGCTAGGTACCGCCAAATTTACGAAACGTATAAGTGAAAACTGTTAGTGCAAACCAATTTTTTTTAAAAGCTCTGTTTAGCTTAGTTTTTTGTTAACTAGAGAAAACCTAAGACAAGGTTAGTGAAAACGGGCAATAGTGTCGGAAACTACCTACTTGTTATGAGATAGTGTACATGGAATCATAATATTTCAATAATACCTGAACAGTGGAATCGTCGTTGACAGTGATGGTGCCTGAGGAGACAAAGATTTTGAGTTGCTTGCCATCACCTTCGGTCACCGTCACTACGCCAGGCCGCAGAACAGCTGAAAAAGAGTATTTAGAATATTTTTTGTTATATTGACAACACATGCAACCTTAACTAGCTCTTTACCCCGAGGCGCCTACAAAAATGCGATAAACCCGAGAACGTGTCCAAATGTGACATAATGACAGAATTACTATGATTATGTCGAAGTTTGACACTGTTGATCTTCTCCCGCTTAACATAGTGAATCTAGTTTTTTGGGGTGTTGAGCAATGTCCCTTGTGTCGTTAGGCATTTAAACTGTCGGTCCAATTTTACCATCATGAAGTTTTTATTGTGTAAGTGATGATCGTAGCCCATAGATCCATTTAAATATGGCAAATGGAAAACTCCGAAAAGATCCGAGTTCTCTAGGACAATTTTATTGATTTCCACCCGATAGGCGTAGTAGGGTGCGTAGGCGGCCACCCAATGTTTCCATTTTCGAATTAATGTGTATTTTTACAGTAAAGAAAAATATTGTGAAAAGACACTCAAATGTAAATATGAAGATTAAATTATCTCTGTACTTAGTGTTTGGAACTAAACCAGTAAGAATGAAGTGGCTTTTTTAACAACCCATGAATATTGTATGAATTAAAGCAAATTTTTAATGATCAGCAAAATTAATCCCATACTGTATTACATTTATTTATCCAACCTTCTAATGTACTTTATTACATGGTGATGATAAAAACAAAATTAAGTCACAAAGTTAATAGCAAAGGTTATCTCTACACAGAGATTTCTTCCAGGCACCTTTTTCCAGGAAAATTGCTAGTAAAAGAAAACCAGGGGGGTTGTCAGGGGTTGTTGGGGTTTTTTCTTTTTTTTTGTTGAGATTTTTTAACTAAACTAATCCTAATGGCTGTATTAACTTACCAAGTGTGGGGACATGTTTAGGTAGAATACCAAAAGATCCACTGAAAGATGGCACATCAACCTGCTTTACGGCCTGTTTGTCGTAGAACACCTAAAAATTTGAAATAATAAATTAGACTACAATGTGAGAAAATTATACAGCGTGTAACGGAAAGGGGGTATCAACCCGAAGTGCACCAACTCTGACATGGGCTACAAACCACATGCCGAAGTTTTAACCTTCTAGGTTCACGCCATAATTAATAAAAAATAATTGAACTCCAGGTCTTCATTTAATAAATTAAAATTAGCACAACACTAGTGAGCAATCAGCTGTTAGAGGGTTATCGACCTTTAACCGCTCCTTCAAGAGAATTTGCCACCTCCTTTCCTTCCATAGCTCCTGGTATAATATTACATTTATCGAGATGGGTTCTGAATATGTTCAGTGTTTTATTTTTTGTTTATCGTCCAAGTTGTTGAAAATTACTTATTGTATTGTAAACCACCATACCTAGGTTTTTTTATTTTCAGAATTTAATTTTTCTCAACACAATTATTCGTAAAGCGGATCTTATTTCACCGGCTTAAGATACATAAAGCAGCTTTTAAAGAACACGTGTGTAAGAAATTAAAACAGTGAAGTTATTTTTTCTAATTTAGTTGTTTGCTATGGTTGCTATGACAACCAAAGAGTGGACTTGCACGCGCACCAGCGCAGCGCTGCTGTGAGAAATAATCCACGCGCCATTTTAATAATACCATGATTTTTAATTCTGTACTATTGTCGTTAAGAACTACCAGGTACGCATGAATATGAAAGAGATCGGACCGGCAGGTGTAACAATTATTTTAAAACTGGACCCTAATTATTAACCCCGCCCATCGTTGGTTGTTGATAATAATAATTTATTGTGTGTATGCCACACTCTTTTATTAGACTGAATTTTCATTTTTTCTCGTCGAGTATTACCAGGAACGCATGAATATGAAAGAGATCGGACCGTACCCTAATATTGATCCCGCCCATCCTGTCTAATAATAAAATATGAAATAATTGATGAGATGACCAATGATTGATCTAGCGTCATCAGCCAATATGGCGGTGAAAAGTCCCGCCCCTTTTAGGGTAAAGTGGACCAAATAATGACAATGAATAATTACATAAAATAAATGTTTAATTTTTTCAATACCTAACTAGTTGAAAAATAGCGACCGAAATCTGACCACAGCGTTTCAGTTCACAATCTTTCGTGAGGTTCAGAGTTCGATTCCCAGTGCGGCCAATAAATTGTGGCACTGTGTGGATTGGAACTACCTAACCTATTAATGGGGGAGGCCTATTTTCAGCAGTGGACGTCTTCCAGTTGAAATGATGACGATGAAGACTGTGAGAGACAGTGCCTAATACCTATTGTCCAACCGTGAAGTACCTATTACAGGTAGTACAGAAATACCCCTTACGAAGATTGCAGGTTGTAGATTAATTTAATAAAACTGAAATTAAAAATTTAAAAAACCCCCGACACACTACGATGACACATTATACTCTTTCATTTGCCACAGACAGACACACAATTTAAACTTATTTATAACACCCCTCTTTTGATAAAATATCTTATCTTTCATTTGACAACCATTTTGGGCACATTTGTAGAATTTTGGTTCTTCCATCCCCACTTTAACCCACCATAACTCTTAAACGGCTCAACCGATTTTTATAAAACATAGCTAAGAACACTCTCGATTAAGTCTCCTTTCATCCAAAAAAAACTAAACTGAAATCGGTTCAGTGGTTCGGGCGCTATGATGCCACAGACAGACAGACAGACACACAGACAAACAGACACGTCAAACTTATAACACCCCTCTTTTGCGTCGGGGGTTAAAAATAAAAATATTCGAGGTTTCGAACATGCTACAATTGGGACATTTACCCTAGCCCCAGTACTAGGATCGTAGGATTTGGAAGAGATAGAAAAAACGCATGGCCGCTGCGCCGCCTACAATTGGGACAGTTACGCTAGCCCCAGTACTAGGATCGTAGGATTTGAAAGAGATAGAAAAAAAAGCATGGCCGCTGCTGTGCGAGTGTGTGTGTGTGTGTGTGAGAGTGATAAAATGTGTTGCCAGTACTTTACTATTAGAGCAAATGGGTATGTGTTTTTATTACTTGAAGTTAATCACTACTGAGCAGAGTTTACTAAAATAAATTTTTAAAAACGTTTGGGTGCTTTAATGCTGTCATACCTTAAGTGTTTACTTATTAAAATAAAGTTCAATCATCTGAAATACAAGGGAAAATAAATTTTTGTTTAACAATATCTTGCATTTATTTTTAATTGACGAGAGCATTCTGGCAAGTTGTTTTCTTTTGGTCAGTCAGTCGCTCTTTATCCGCTTTCGTGTGAAGAAGTTGCTAATTAATTGTTAATCGAGCTTTGTAGCGTTTCGTGATGTCTTTGACTAATCCAGAATATTATGAGATGATGCTTTGCGTGGGTGCCACCGACGGCAATTTGAGTGCCGCACGGGATCTTTACCATCAAAGATTCATAGAAGGTAGACCAGCTGCTGAAGCTAGGCAACTGCCTTCATTGCGCTGCTTTAGGCGTATGGTGAACCGTTTGTATTCAACCGGCTCTTTTCACGCGTCAACTACGACTACTGGCCGCACGACGACCCGAGATCCGAACTTTGAAGAAGCCGTACTGGAGCACTTTGAGGATAATCCAAGGACCAGCACGCGTCGCGCTGCTCTGGTATTGGGGGCTGACTATTTACCTCGCGTGTCGTTCTGCGAATGGTACCGAACTCAGGTGGAAAGCTCTCCTGAGTTTGCCTCCACAGTTCTATGGACAGATGAAGCATCCTTCACAAGAGCGGGGATCAGTAATGTGCACAATGAACATTATTGGTCGCACACAAACCCCCATGTATCTTCTGTATCATCGTTCCAGCATCAGTGGAAGATCAATGTTTGGGCTGGTATCATCGGAGATGTTCTCGTGGGCCCACATTTTTTGCCGCACAATCTTAATGGCGCAAATTATTTAGATTTCCTTCTGAACGAGCTTAACGAAGAGCTGTCAGTTATGTCAGTGATCGATTACTCGAACCTCGTCATGGAAAACAACCTGGTGTTCCAGCACGACGGTGCTCCAGCGCACTTTGCGCGTGACGTGCGAAGCCATTTAAACGCACGCTTCCCCCAGTGGATAGGGAGAGGGGGCCGCGTTGCCTGGCCTGCGCGGTCCCCAGACCTCACCCCGTTGGACTTTTTTTTATGGGGATACGTTAAAAATAAGGTGTATGCCGTCGAGTGCTCGTCAAGCGAGCAGATGAAGCAGCGCATAATTGATGCTTTCAATTCCGTGACGCCAGAGATGCTGCGCAATACAAGAGCGTCTACCTACAGGCGAGCTGGTTTGTGCATACAACAGCAAGGACGGCACTTCGAACCCTTTCTTTGAAACGTAAGTAAATTTATTATTATGATTTACTTAAGTCTAGATAATTTTCAAATTTTCGCATTTAATATGATTTACTTTAATTTATTTTAACACACTAACCTAAATAAGTAGGTACAGACGTTAGCACGTACGGCTTGACACTTTAACCTTGAGGGCGCTTTTATGTGGCAGTAAATAGAGGCAGCTTTCTGAGTGCGAGTGTCCAGCCGCACGTGCTGACTTCTGTACCTAACAGCCATCTACCTACTTATAAACTATCACCGCTAAGGACCTAAAAGTACAAATGAACTAGCTGTCATGGCAAAATGACTCCTAATATTAGACAATTTAATTACAGATCAGATTATGACGCGCGGACATACGACGTGATGCCACGCGGATCGCTTTGTTTGAGTGAGCTATGCCGACTTCTTTGAAGATGCCGCCGCGCCGCGGCGGTGGCGCGAGCACCACGAGTACTAGTACTAGGCGAGCAGGACGCGCAAGGAGAATAGTGTAATGGGCGGAGCAATTGATAGTGTAGTGAAATGTGAGAACAGTGGTCAGTGACCCCAATAGTGTTGTGCCGCGTTTGTTTACATGCTAAAATTATAAAAATAGGATTATGGTCAGATGTTTAATAATTTTCAAAAGTGGTTCTTTTTTATTGAAATTTTGCACAAAGAATCTACATAAGGAACATTATTTTTCCCTTACGGCTTGATACCCCCTTTCCGTTACACGCTGTAAATCAACCGATCATACTAATATTATAAAGAGGAAAGATTTATATTTTTGCGTGTGTGTGTATGTTTGTAATAAATAAACTCAAAAACTACTGTGCCAATTACAAAAATTCTTTCACCATTAGAAATCTACATTCACCCTAAGTATCATAGGTCACCTTTTCATCATCATCATCATCTCAGTCGAAAGATGTCCACTGCTGGAAAAAGGCCCCAAGGTGCCCAGCCCATTGCCACTTAAGTTTAACAATTCTTTGGGCTATGTTCACCTGCGGATCTCACATTCTTTTGGCTACCTTTTACTGCAGGAAAATGCCTCATTCCCACAGGAAAAACTGTTAACTGTTATAGTGTCTAATAATTTGCAACCTTCAAAAAATTTCACATTTACAAAAAACTATTCTCAAAATATGTTATTAACATGTTAGTTCATGCTTTGTTGGACACAATGAACAGAATATTGTTTGAAAGAAAAATCAACAATATTTTTCTAAACCTAACTTTTCTATACAAAAATATTATGGGCTAGTTTACCCAACCCACCCACTGAATGGAATTGAATAAAGAAAAAACATGTTAGAAAAACGCTCTGTAATTGAATTCGATACCACATTATAGTCACCTTGTTTCCAGCCGCAAATGTAAGTGCCATTTCACCCTCTTTGATTGTGGTTTCCTTTGGGGCTTCAGCAGCGAAAGTGCGGACCTGCATTCTTGCGCTTCTCAAAAGTGTACGGAGTGCCATTGCCATTCTATAATCACAACAATTACACCATACACTATTGAAATAGGGAATATTTTTCTTTTCTAACCTACAAATTTTAAGTCAATTCCTCATAATGAAATAAATAAGATATCTCGATATAATAATGGGAGGCTAATTAACAGTAATACTCTGAACTGTCGGCTAAAAATGGGATGAAAAATACGAAAAGTACCTTTCAAAACAAGCAAAGGTCCTATAGATTATGTAATAAAAATGATAAATACAAAACAACAGTAATAGACGTTACTATTTGATGTTTAAATAAATTAATATTCTGTCTATATGTACTTACTTTTAGAATAAGTATATTTAAGTATTATAGCTTTTTATGGATAGTTTTCAGGAATATCAAACTACCTCTCCCCTGCACACTTTTTCTTTCGGGCAACTAACTGTCACCAGTGGTGACATTTTTTTTTTTTTTAGTTTCTTTCTCCCTTATGGGAAAGGCAAAGGGATCTAAGCCCATACAGCCTAGTCTTTAGTACTTTCTTGCATTATTATCTAAGTTTAATGTCTTCATCTTCAGTCATTATTTCTTCAGTTTCATTTCGTCGTCTTTAGTCATAGTCATTTCTTGCATCTATGTTAAACGTCTTCAGTAGTTTCATTTCTTGTTACTACGGGATCATTGGAATGCAAGGGTGGTTCTTACATTCCAATGATTGATACTGAAGTTTAACGCGGGGTATCAAACCAGAAACAGCTAACCACTCAATTTTTCTCACTTTCATTGAATAGTTCTTCTTTAACGGCACATTATCGCACTAATTCCACCATATTAACACCACAATTACCATGAAAAACTAATTTTAAAAAGGACGAAACAATGAACCCGCCATTTCCTCTCGATTCCCGCGTAAAACCCCAGTGGTGACAGTTGGTGATTTTTTTTTTTTTTTTTTTGTTTAATTTATGGCCTGGTTTCAAGACCTTTAGGCCAAGTCTTATTTGGTCCAGTATCACAAACACTTCTTGTTTCTTCACTTACTTATTTAAAGTTTAATAACCGTATTTTTAATATATTTGTATAATGGAAAATAACATTCTTTCACTTTTAGTAAATCACACAAGCGGCGGGGGGAAATATTTACGTCCAATTCGCTCAAGTCACTTGCGAGTATCAAACGTTGTACAGAAAATGACGGACATGACAAAATCAGATGTTCTGCGTCACAATGAGCTTGTTGACAGTGTTCACATTTGCTATCTTGAATTATGTTCAGTCTGCATAAGTGGGCTGGTATCTTTGAATGTCCAAATCTTAGGCGATTAATTATGGTAATAAAGTCACGGCTAGCATTAGGTAAGTCATTGTACCACGGCTTGTTTGGTATATCCAGCTGTATTTCTCCATACCATTTTCCCTTTGTTTCTTGATCAGTCTTCCAGAAATCACGCCAAAAGTGCAAAATATCTTCTCTTATAAATTGATAACAGTCAGTGAAAGGAATTTGCATAGCCAACCTTACATCTAGAGCATTTATACCCTCAAAAGCTGTTCTATCAGCGACCTCATTGCCTGTGATTCCTTTATGTGAAGGCACCCACATAAAAGCAACCTCAATACCATTACTTGCATATCCTATTAAATACTGCTTGATATTGTATACCAAATAATTATTTTTAAAATGTATTTTATTATTTACAAGGCATTGTACTAAGCTCAAGGAATCAGTCACAATCAAAAAATATTTTCTAAAATGTATGTTATTTATTCTTTTCATTGCTTCCAGGACAGCATATGCTTCAGCAGTGAAAATGGAGCATGTCGAGCTTAGAGTAAAGCTCTGCGCAAATTTTATTTGTGGGTCGTATACTGCACTTCTTACATGAATATCATTCTTACTTCCATCTGTATAAAATCGGTAATACTTTTTATTCTGTTCCAAGAAAATTAGATAATCTATGTTGGAGTAAACTTTAGTTTCAATAATCTGTACTGCGAATGTATGATTACTGTATGAAGCTATGTAGCAGGGCCATAAGGAATGTTTAAATATTGAAGAATATTTCTTTTGTATTTCCAGGAAAATGTGATGCAGTTCAGGAAATTCTCCTCTTAGGAGTTTTGGACCAGATGTCAGTGGACCTTCAAATTGGACAGAATCAGGTAGAATTTTTTTAATAACAAGTTGATTATTAGATGCATTTAGCTTAGCACAGAATCTCTCAGCAATGAGCAGTCTCCTAAGACACAGTGGTTCAATTTTAGCTTCAACTTCCATAGCCCTGATGGGGGTTGAACACATTGCACCCAAAATAATACGCAGAGCTCTATTCTGAAGCACATTCAATTTATATACATAAGTACTATTCATATAAGCCAGACAACTGTAGTCAAAGTGGCTTCTCACAATTGATTTGTATAACATAGAAAGTGTTTTAGGGTCTGCACCCCAAGATACTCCTGCTAGACATTTAAGAATGTTGATACCTTTTAAAGCATTCTTTGTGATGTACTGAATGTGTTTTTCAAATGTCAGTTTTGTGTCCAAAACTATTCCCAAAAATTTATGACTCATCACAACTGGAATATTGATATTATTATAATTAACATGTACAGAAGGAATATCTTTGCTAAGAATTAACACACTGCTTTTGTTAGGATTAATTTTCAGATCAAGCTCATCTGAATAGTATTTATGAAGCTGTTTGAGGGCAGTATTTACATTATTTACAGCAGTATCTACATTATAATCTCCACTGTACAAAACCAAATCATCTGCGAATTGTAAGATACTAACATTATTAGTATTTACATATTTACAAATTTCACTTGTGTACAAGTTATATAATAAAGGAGACAGAGTCGCCCCCTGCATCGTACCTTTGGAAGCTGACTTAGGACCATGTAAGATGTTATTATGTTTGACATATAAATTCCTGTTTGTTAAAAAGTTATATATCCATTTGCACAACAAGCCAGGAATACCTAAGCGCGATAAAATTTTGACCAATATACCAGGCTGAACATTATCAAAAGCCCCTTGAACATCTAAGAAAGTACAAACAATTGATTTGTATCTTTTCCAATGTTTCAGGTCTGATACCAGGGAAACGAAACTGTCTGCACAACTACGACCTCTACGAAACCCAAATTGAATGTTCGGAATAATGCTGTTAGACTCCACAAACCAGTCAAGACGAATCTTGATCATATTCTCAAAGATTTTGCCTAAACACGAGGATAAAGATATAGGTCGGTAAGAGTTGGCATCATCTGGAGGTTTGTCAGCTTTAAGAACAGGGATAACACACTGAGTTTTCCAAGATTCAGGAATGATTTGCTGAAGCCAAAGAGCATTAAGTATATCTAAAAATAGTTTTTGGACAGATGGATGTAAATGTTTTATTAAAAGATATGGAAATCCATCCAAACCTGGAGTAGTATTCCTACGTGAGTCTAAACTTAATTTGAATTCTTCAAAGGTAAATGGATCTAATAGAAATTTGGAATTACTGTTTGAATTATTTAGACTGAATCTAGCATTTAATCCTTCAATATCTCTACCATCAGCTGAAAGCTTATCTAAAAAGGAGCTTACAAATGTGTCACAATAAGTTTTATTGTTGGCTTTAATCCTCTTAAACAACTTGATGGAATTCCATATTTTACTGATTGGAGTTGTTCTATTAAAACTATTACAAAGATTTCTCCAGCCATCTTTTTTCTCCTCAGAAATAGTCTTCTTTTTAATTGCATCCAACTTTTTATAATTAATATAGTTTGATATAGAAGGATTATTCCTGTAAAATTTCAATGCTTCATATGAAGCAACTACAGCCTTCTCACATCTTTCATTCCACCATGGAGCTGGTGGTTTTGCTCTAAAAGTACTATGTCTCACAAATCTAGGAACACACTCCAGTTTTAGCGAATTAAGTCTATCACAAAAAAGATTATATGCTTGTAATGGGTCAGACTCATCCACAATCACATTATCGAAATAGTTTTCTGAAATATTATAATACCTGTTCCAATCTGTCTTGTTGTATAAAAACTTTTCATGTGGAGGATTATATTGATATCTGTCTATACTCAGTGTGATTTCAACTATAGTAGGATAATGGTAACTACCCATATTATCGTCGTGAACTGACCAGTTACACAAGGGAGTTATGCATGCACTTGCAAAGCTAACATCAATAGCTGAGGGTACAGTATTAGGGTAATGTATTGTTGTAACAGAGCCATCATTAAGAATACATAAATCTAACTCGTCAATTAAATCATATAGCTGTTGGCCTCGACCTTTCGTTGATAAGCATCCAAAAGCAATATGGTGAGCATTAAAATCTCCAGTTACTAGGATTGGCTTAGGAAGATTTCTTAAAATATTGCGTAGCTTATTTATTCTCATATTTCCACTCGAAGGTGGGCAATAAGAACCAAGAATCGTTAAATTTCCGCGCACCGTGGAAAGAGATATTGCAATTGTTTGAATATCCTCATAAAAAGTGGTTTGCAAAAGATTATATTTAAGATACGGTTTTATTAATATAGCAACGCCGCCGTGTTGGTTACTGGCGTTTCGATAATAAATGTTAAAACCAGGTATACTAAAACTGCGATCAGAATTCTTAAACCAAGTTTCATTGAGAAGACAGACATCAATACTTTGTTCTTGTAAAAACTTTATTAGAAGGGGCTTTTTACTATGAGCACTCTGTATGTTATAATGTGCAATGCGTAAATGTGATTGTGTGATTGGTGTACTATCCATTAACTAAGAGATTTAAAAAGCATTTCCTTAATTGATTTAGTTGTGATGTTAGAACCCTCATTACTATTGGCTAGTGATACAAGACAGCGGACAATTGCCATTGTTAAATCATTGCTAGATAGCAATATGGCTTTTAAATCTTCCATTTTGGTAGGAGTATCTTTATTTACATTTTGTGAGGCAGGAGAAATATTAACATTATTTACAGAAGTATTTACAGGATTATTTACAGATGTATTTACAGGAGTATTTACGACATTATTTACAAATGGGGCAAAATTGTATGCAGGTTTTACTGGTTTCTTTGGTAAAGGAGGGAATTCATCATTAGTAATCTTTTTAGTATTAACAACACTCGAGTAAGATATCTTATTCTTTTTTTCTTCAATTTTTCTCATCTTAATTGGACATAATTTAGAGATTGCTAAATGAGGGCCGCTGCAATTTGCGCAGCATAATTGATCTGGTTTATCACAAGCACGGTATTGATAAAGAAGCGGTTTCTACCGACGTAAGGATATATATTTTAATTGCAAAGAAAAAATATCACTCAGATGTTCGCCATATTTTTTATTTCTATTTTTTTAGTACATGACAAAGACAAAATCAATAAAAACCATGCAGTTTTTAATATCCTCTACACTATAAGAGAAAAAACAAAAAATAAAATAAAATTTTAATGTACCCAAGTGATACTGAACATTTTAAATAATGTATCTAGAAGGAATCCTAATCTCCCGTCCAGACCGTGACCTAGGAATGCTCGGACTGGGAATATCCTCTTTCCGTACCTCTAAATTAAAAATTCGTTGACAGGGTCTCAACTTAAAACCAGAAGCTGTGCGAACTTTAACTGTCCTAACAACACCATCTCTCCCTTCAATCAGTTCACAGACAAGACCCAAAGGCCACTTGACCCTTTTGCCTTCTGACTCTACCAGAACTACATCTCCTACCGCTAGATGATCTTTCCTTTCCTTTCCACGCTGAACCAAGGTAGTCAAATACTCTGACCTAAAACGCATCCTAAAACCATCCCTAAGAGTTTGAAGGTAGCGTAATCTTCTATTCAAATGTTCAGCGTCAATTTTATCGAGATCAGGAACTTCTGAAACCGGTATTGGTTGTAAAAAATGAGATGGCTGAAGAGGTTCCAATGACATAGAGTTTTCATCTTCTATATACGTCAAAGGGCGACTATTCAAAGTAGCTTCACAATCACACAATATCGTTTGAAGCTCCTCATAGTCAACCGATGATTTTCCTAAAACCCTTTTGAGTAGATTTTTTAAAATTCGTATTATCCTTTCCCAAAAACCACCCCACCACGCAGCCATTGGCACATTCAACTTCCACCTGATGCGTCGGATAGTGGACTCCTGTTGTATAACATTCCAATCTAAGGCAGACAATAAATTCTTAGCACCAATAAAATTAGTACCATTGTCACTAATCATCAAGTTAACTCGTCCTCGACGCGCTATAAAACGACGTAAAGTTAATAAAAAAGCATCCGTTGACAGAGACTGAGTTAACTCCAAATGTACCGCACGGTAAACGGCGCAAGTATACAAAACTATCCAAGATTTGCTGCCATCTCGTAGATACAAAGGTCCAGCTAAATCGACACCCGTAGTCTCAAATGGAGCAGAACATTGCGTTCGGTCTGCAGGGAGCGGCGCAATAGGTGCTTGAACGGGTTTAGCTCTATGCCGCCTACAAACAATACAGTGAGCAATCACTGATTTTACAACTTGCCTCGCACCGATAATCCAAAAACGACGTCGTATATCTGCCAAAATAATGTTCACTCCAGCGTGCTGAAGCTGATAATGTCGTTGCTCGATCATACGACGTGCTATTAAACATTTACCAGGCATAACAATAGGGCATTTCGTACTCTCTGGTACGTCAGAAATAAGTAATTTGGTCTTTACTTTCAAAAGGCCGCCGTCTTGATTGTCATAAAAGTGAGTCAGACCTTTAATTTTCTTTTCAATAAAATCAGCATTCTCGGACTGTAACACTTTAATTATTTTCTTCTCGGCTTCTTCAAATTCCTCATAACATAACTCCCCTGTTATCTTCTGCGCATGACAAGTATTAAATAAAAACCTTAAAATCCACGCTACCATGCGAATAGTCTTAGTATATTTAGAAAAATAATTCAAACGATTCAGAATACTTTCTGCGGAAGATAAATTGGTAGAACATACAGTTTTCTTTAATTCGCATTTAGCTTCCTCTACGTCTTCCGAAAGAGGCGAAGAGGGCCATTGACTAGATTTCTGCAAAAGCCAGGACGGGCCTTCCCACCAGTGTGATAAAAACAAGTCCTTAGCATCACAACCTCTGGAAGCCACGTCTGCCCAATTAGCTTCTCCTGAAATATGATACCAACTGTTAATGTTAGTATTCTGCCTAATCTCTTTAATTCTATTTCCTACATATGTATTCCATGGTAACTCCCTTTTTATCCAGCACAACACAACCCCAGAGTCAGTCCAACACCGAACTGTACATTTTAATTGTAAGTCTTTTTGAGCTTCGACTATTAATCTAGAACCTATCAAAGCCGCTAATAACTCAAGTCTAGGTATTGTTATCTTTTCTGGAGGTGTAACGCGGGACTTCGCTGACATTAATCGCACAGAGACTCTATCGTCACATTCTGCTCTTAAAAATACACAAGCTGCATAGCCGTCTTTACTCGCATCGCAGAACATGTGTAATTCGAGCTTACAAAGATTGATATTACTCTCAGTGAGACGCCGCGGTATCTTACACTCTTTTATAAAATCCAGAGACTGAAACCAGTTCATAAACTTTTTAGATAAATCATTAGGAAGTTCTTCGTCCCAAGGTATCCGCTTCTTCCAAGTTTCTTGCAGAATCAACCGAGGCACTAATGTTACTGGAGAAAGAAAACCTATAGGATCAAAAATTCTTTGAGTTATTGACAAAATATTTCTCTTCGTAATTTTACCCACCTCACAAGGTGAGGGCATAGATTTCATGCTACAACCAAGCTCGTCATCAGCAGTAAACCATTTAATACCTAATACAGATTCCACTGTGTCTGATTTACTATCAGACAAAGGCGCAATAACCCACTGCCTTAAATTAAATTTAGCTTGTAGTAAAACTTGTTTAGCTTCATATTCGAATTTCCGCATTTTGTTCTCTGTCTCACAACTTACCAGACAATTATCAACGTAGAAAGATTTAGCTAACAAATCAGAAGTATCCTTATACTTACCTGTAACCTTGTTCAAATGATGTTGAATAGTGGCTGACAATAAATAAGGACTCGATGTTAGCCCGAAAACCACTCTGCAGTGTCGAAAGGTTATAAGCTCACCATTTTCCCACCACAAAAATCTAAGAAAATCTCTTTCAACTGGTGTAATAGATATCTGCAGGAAAGCTTTGGCAATATCAGCTGTCGCAGCAACCTTCCCTTTCCTAAAACCTGTCAATAATCGTGGAATGTGATCTAAGAAATTCACGCCTTTTTCCAAACAACTATTTAGCGAGTTTCCTTTCTTATCTCTAGCCGAAGCATCAAATACAGGACGGACTCTAGTAGTTAAGCTTGAATTTCTTATCACAGGATGATGCGGTAAATAGTGAGAACTATAGAAATTTATTTTCGGATCAGCTACTCTTTCAATGATGCCTAAATCTTGCCATTCTCTGAATATTCCATCATATTCTTTATACAGATGAATGTCAATAGTCTCTAGCTTTTTAGTCACAGTTTGTAGCCGCCGCATTGCAAGATCATAATTATTAAGAAGGGTATCGTGACCTTCTTTCCAAGGAAGAATAACCTCATACCTGCCTTCCTCGTTAATCTTCACCGTATCTTCAAATTGTGTCATCACCTCTTCCTCTCTCTGAGCTTTGCTCTTGACCTCAATTGGATCCTTCACTCCCAATACTTCCAAGGACCAGAAATTTGATAAAGATGTACTGTTAGAAGCACAGAACATTGACGTCTCAATGACGTTAACACGTCCAATCACTCTACCCTGTAACGTCCAACCGAGTTTAGTGTGAACAGCTACTAATGAATCATTTAAATTTACTATGTTACCCGACAAAATCAACCCTGAAAAATCAGCCCCTATAAGTAAACCAACGTCTGTCTCATCGGTATCTGTCGGTGTGATATTGTGTACTCTAAGTGTATGAGTTAGATCGAAATCAGTATAACTTGGGACATTGTTACATATACATGATTGCCCTAAAGCAGATATTTGAAAGTTAAACTTTTTATCTAAACTCTCTACATTAACGTTATACAGTTTATACTGTTTAGAAGTAAGTTCGACTCCTCCGAATAAAGCGTGTGTCAAAGTTTCTTCGCCCACAGGTGGTATACTTAGCTTCGCCGCCACGTCCTCTCTTATGTATGAGCGTTGAGCCCCGTTGTCGAGAAGCGCTCGTACTGTGGCCTTTTTGTTTCCATGAATGATATTCACAGCTACAGTTTGAAGCAACGTAGTGGTATTGCATTTCAGCGAAGACGACAAGTTAACTGACGCACCCGAATCTGCTTCTGAAGATGTTAAATTATTTGTCGTTTTAGAACTGTCCTTCTTTTCTTCCCGATCATTACCGGTGCACAAAACAACAGAGTGTCTACGACCACAAACTAGGCACTTTATGAAAACTTTACAGAACTTGGCATGATGGCCTCGCTTCAAGCAGATCACGCAAACTTTTTTCTTTTTTAAATGTTCACGCCTCTCGTCTATAGTCATCTTTTGGACTTTGAAACAATCTAAACTTGAGTGGTTATCTTTTTCACACCATACACATGTTTGCTTAGCTTTTACACTAGTCAAAAGACATCCAGCAGTAGGTTCGCTTGTATCAAAATCGTCTCTACCTGAGCATGAAGCAACATTCTCTTTCGACGAACCAGAGGTTTCCTTGAACGTTTTCTTGGCGATCGAGATTCTTTGCTCGCTATCCACTTCTTTCCTCAGGAAATCCAACAACTTGACGAGCTCATCGGAGACATCTCTACTGTTAGACTTGTTACGTTCCCATACTCGCAGTATTTCTTGAGGCAATGCAGATTCTACCATAGGAAGCAAGAAAGCAGCAAACTTATCTTTTGTGACGCCCAGAGACTCTAAAGCTCGTAGCTGTGCACTCAATTTGTCGTAGAGCTCAGTGATAGATCTGTCTGACTTTACTAAAACAAGCGATAGTAACTCGCGAACATATACTTGAATTAATAGTTCATCTCGAGCGTACCTGGATTTCAGCTGAGCCAAACAGTCTTTGTATGAGTTTGGTGGGAAACTCTCCACTAAGGTTTTGACGTCAGTATTATCCTCCATAGACTGGCACAAGTATTGATATTTGTCTATATCGTCTAAAGAGTCGTCGTTGTCAATTTTTCTGAACTGGCCCCAAAAAGTCAACCAATTTTTTATATCGCCGTTGAAAGTGGCAAATTTCAACTTGGGTAACTTATAGTTCAATTTTGATGGGGTGCCGGTCACTACTTTTGATGATGGCACTGATGTCGAAGCTAACTTTATCCTGGTGTCGAGGTACACAAACCTTCCTCTATAATTGGTAGCATCCTCGACTTCCTTTTCGTAGACTTCTTCACTAAAATCTGTGGCCGTGATGGAATCTTTTATAAAGCGATCCAAGTCCTGAAGCGTTTTAATCGTTTCTTCCAGTTTTCTATATTGGATTTGGAAAGTCGCCCCCGAAATATCTCCACCACGGTTCAAAAACGATTCTATTTCATTGGCATTTTTTGTGAACAATCGCCTTTGCACTGATCTTTCCTTTTTCTTACCGTCGGCTAATATTTCTTCTTCATTTTTGCTTGCGGTCGCCATAATATTGATAAAGAAGCGGTTTCTACCGACGTAAGGATATATATTTTAATTGCAAAGAAAAAATATCACTCAGATGTTCGCCATATTTTTTATTTCTATTTTTTTAGTACATGACAAAGACAAAATCAATAAAAACCATGCAGTTTTTAATACACGGAATGAATGGTCGCCGCCGCAGCAGCTGCATCTCTGCTTCCCATTACATGCTTTTGCAGAGTGGTTGAATTTTAAGCAGCGATAGCACTGCTGCAATGGTGGGATATATTCAAACACTCTGTATGAAAAGAGGTCATATTGGACAGTATCAGGCAAGACATTAGAAAGAAAGGTTAAACTGACTGTTTGTAATGGCACTTTTTCATTGTTAACTTTCTTTGTAAATCTTCTGATGGCGACAATTTCATAGTTTGAGGATAATTTTGTATACAGCTCTTTATTGGAAATATGTGCAGGCACAAAACGGATAATGCCTGTCCTCTCAATCTGCGTTGCTGGGATGAAGGCTCTCAAGTTATGTTTCTGAAGAAATTCTGTGTTGTTTATAAAATTGTTAGCAGTGTTGTATTGTTTAAAAATCAGTACAATCTTATTAGCGTTCAATCTGTGAATCGCTGTCACACCTTTAACGTCTGGAGAAGTTGTAAATATATGGTTTAAGTATATTGGACTTTTATTACCAATCCTTTCAGTACCTTCGCCTTGAACAAATACTTTATATTCAAGATTTAAAGCATTCTCAGGGTATAGTCTTTTATAATTTGGTTTATAGAAGGGTAAGTAGGAAGCCTGCTCACCACCCCCGCCGCTAGAAGAGTCCTCATGTCTCTTACGTTTAGCGTCCGGATTGAGGGCAGGAGGGCCCTCAACCCCCTCGTTGCCGTCCATAGCACACTATCACCAGTTAATTTACACTAAATTACACAGGGAAAAGATTATTAAACTAAGAAAACTGCAAATAAAAATTGGAGCAAAAATCAAAAACGCCCGCTTTACTTGAGTTTCCCGCCAAGCGACAGTTGGTGACAGTGAGTGACAGACAGACAAATTTTTTTAAGTTTATTTCTCACTTATGGGAAAGGCAAAGGGATCAAAGCTCATACAGCCTAGCCTTTAGTAATAATTAGAGATGGGCACGTACCCAGGTATTTACCCAACCACCCGGTAAATACCCGTATCTACCCGGTAAATACCCATATCTACCCAAATCAGTGGGTAGATTGAATTCAATAATTTGTTCTAGCATTATTTTGTTTGTTTATGCGCCGATTTCGATGAAACTCGGTTTGTAGCACTATTTTGGCAAGGAAAATAGAATGCAATAAAGAAATTTACAAAAATCCAAGATGGCGGCCAACTTTTTAGTTTATAGACTGATTTCGATGAAACTCGGTTTGTGACACTATTTTGACAAGGAAATTAGAATGCTATGTGAAAATTATCAAAAATCCAAGATGGCGGTCAACTTTTCTGTTTATGGGCCGATTTAGGTGAATCTCAGTTTGAAACATTATTTTAGCATAGAAGTTAGAATAAAATGTCAAAATCTACAAAAATCCAAGATAACAGCTAACTTGCTTGTTTATGGACTGATTTTGATGAAACTTGGTTTGTTACATGTATATCTTTTGACTAGAAACTGAATGCAATGTCAAAATTGTCAAAAATTCAAGATGGTGGTTAACTTTTTTGTTTATAGAGTGATTTAGATTAAACTTGGTTTATAACACTATTTTCACAAGGAAATTACAATCCAATGTCAAAATTGACAAAAATCCAAGATGGGGGCCAAATTTTTTGTTTACAGACTTATTTAGATGAAACTCTGTTTGTAACAAAATTTTTTCGAGGGAATTAGAATGCAATGTCAAAATTGACAAAAATTCAAGATGGCGGCCAACTTTTTTGTTTATAGACCGATTTGGATG
>CAOKYR010000463.1:0-11755 GCA_948473455.1 Teleiodes luculella | reverse complement strand
AACATGACAACCATTTAAAAAGGTTTGAGAATATCTGGTGAAATGAACAGAAACATAAAATATCACCGCTGTCTTCACAGAGAACTATTCGTGTAACAGTAATAATATACAAGTTTACATACTTAAAATTACTAATTACGCTTCACTGTTATGAAGATACATGTCCAGCCGTTGGATAAAAAGTAATATAGATTTATCAATTACCTACATGGTATTGAAATGAAAAGGTGCACAGTACTAGAAACCAGGCATAAAAAAACGTGGTTTTAAAGAAAACCTTTTAGAGAAAGATAGGTAGATACTTAGTACCAGAAACCTAAATGTGTGTGGGGCAAAGCCAAAGCCCTACATAAAAACCCAGCCTAATAGCTGCATATAAAAACTTGCATGGAAAAAACCTGCATAACAGAGAACCCTGCAACAAAGAGAAAACTTGTTACAGTGATGAACGTATAACGGAAATCTTTAGTTTTGAATTAGCATAATATTTCCAAACACTTACCCATTAAGGGGTTTTTTTTTTAGCGTTAGGAAGCCATGTTGGGACAGAGCCCGGACGACAACCACCTCAAGATGTCCGCCGTGTCCGCGCCATATCTAGAGGACAAATCACGCGTGTTACCCAAAAGGTTCAAAATCAAACAGTAGAATGAGAATTTGAGATCTCAATAAATATCACAACAGACTTACCACCGAGGTTTCAATCAATTTCTTTAAAAGATTCCACCAGGAAGGGGACCATCAAAATCCATCACATACCGGATTTTCTAGTGGTATTTACTTTATTAAATTTTACATTGTCCTATAAGGACAAAGCCAAGGAAGAAAATGACCGAGTCATTCCTCGAATCACTTTGACAGACCGCGCGTTCCGAAACGCAACACCAAAACAATCAAGTCAGAATTCTTTTTAAGGAAATAAATTATTTTTAATTTTATTTTAAACGAATTAAGGAAAAACAAAAGGAATAATAATCCATTTGGATAATGGTAAATAACCTGTATTTCCAAGACTAATATTATTGAACAAATTTATACGAAAACACTAACTGTCATTTCGACTATTAGAAACGTTCCGAAACTTGACTCCTGTGCTTAAAAAAAAAAATATTTTAGATTTATGGCTTTGGATACTACCTCTTTTGGAAGAAGTCGAGAATAAAATGAGTCAAAAAAAAAATTATCAACGCCAATTAATTTGGAAAAACAACTAGTAATTTCTACAAGGTACTATTTCTATCAAATGACAAAAAAAACGGTGTTACAACACAATGCAAAATAAAATAACACATTTTAAGACAACAAAGATGTGTTGTCTTAAAATGTGTTGTGTGTGTGTGCATGTGCACAACTTAATAAAAATAAAATTATCATCTTAAAGAATCGATACATACAAAAGTAAATCTATAAAGTTATGGGATCTGTTCGGATGTAGAGGTAAGGACTGCTTCTGTATAGAATAAAATTTATATTCAAAAACATCTTTATTTTGTTTTTTATATGAAAGTGTCCTGTCCACTGCTGGGCTAAGGAATAGCAAAAGTTGTGGATAGCTGTTGTTGTTCGTTAAACAGGGGAAAAGCTTTCGCCTAACCTTTAGGTAACGTACTACGCTCTTTATAGTCGCCTCTTATGGTCAAATGCAGTAAGGAAAACACGTGCAAAGGCGATTTTGTTCCCTATTCAAAGACCATAAGAACTATGCAAAGTCCAAATTATTAAAAATTTTAATTATTCTACATATTAGTATTTTTTAGATGACTACGTCATATTCTATTCTTTTAGTTTCAGCTTAACGTATTCTTGATAGTACAATAAGAGTCGGCTAGGTTCAATTATTTATTTTTTAATTTAATTTAATTATTAAGATGGGAAACCGAATGTTATTTAACAATTTTAACTAAACACTTTCGGGTTTTATCTATTAATACCCTCCACCTCCACACAGAAAATATAGACAAATGTACATACCCAGACCACGCCGATGTGGAAAGCAACACAGCTATTTAATTTAACGAAAAGGTCACAGAATTACATCATACTAGCTTTCCGCCCCGGTTAACAGTTTTTCCCGTGGGAATGAGGTATTTTCCCGCGGTAAAAGGTAGACTATGTGTTATTCTAATGTATAAGCTATATTATTGTAAAGTTTCATTAAAATCCATTAAGTAGTTTTTGCGTTAAAGAGTAACAAACATACATCCATACTCACAAACTTTTAAGGATAATATTATAAAGAGGAAAGATTTGGATTTTTGTGTGTGTGTATGTTTGTAATAAATAAACTCAAAAACTAATGTGTCGATTTAAAAAAGTCTTTTACCAATAGAAAGCAACATTAATCCTGAGTAATATAGGCTACCTTTTACCGCGGGAAAACAAAAATAATTTATTTCGGTCCCATAAAAAATTACAGTACCAACAATTTATTGTTAGTCAAAAATTAAAATGATTTACTTACCGGACTTGTTCAGGGGTCTCGGGCATTTCGGCGTCGCCAATTTTCTCAGGAGTGACGGCCTCAGGGCTGGTCTTCCACTTGGCACTGGCTGGGGAGCCTCCAGGAGTAACGCTGTACTCCCCAGGGCTTCCGATGCGACGCTTCTTGTGGATCGTAACCTCGTCAGTGTAGTGAGATTCTGAAAGGAAGAAATTAATAAACAACAGTTTGTCTACGAAAATTAATTTTAAAAATATATGGTTTTTCTAGGGCAAGTCGACCAAACCTAGTGGTCCAAAGCCTATTCGTCATTTGGGCTAGCCAGTTTGTCAAAACAATAACCGTGTAAAGCCTGACCAAAGAAATAAGAAACCTGCTCTGGGGGCGCCACGTGTATATTTTTACGAAAATAGCAACAATTTCCCTTATAAAATTGTTCCATTGAAATTCCGCAATATGGCAAGGTTTCTTATTTTTTGGTCGGGCTTTAACCATAAAAAGTTAAAAACACGCGATGCTTTTGCATTATTTTCCAATTTCTTTGTAAATAAAAGCGTAGCAGTATGTATAATTGCTAAAAATGAAGTAATAAAATTAATTTTAACAGAAAAATACATCCAGAATTTTCCAGGAACCATCTAAAAATGGCTTTTGTTTTTCCATTACCAAGTAGCGTTTTCTCGTTTTTCCGCTTCCCGAGCGATTCAAGATGGCGACCGTCATTACCCGGATTATTCCCGTGACGGGGCTGCGAGCCGTAATGAAAGTGCGTACGTCATTTGTTTCCCCCCTCTTTTTAATGGCGAATATCGCGTCTAGACGACGATGTAAAATGGAGACTGAGTATTTATTTTTACTATCCGTCTGCCCTGCGTTAACAGTTTTCCCGTTGTAAACATTTCCCCGCATCAACAGTTTTTCCTATGGGAAAGAGGTGTTTTCCTGCTGCAATAAGATTATACAAACCTTGTCCTGACCATAAAAAAAAATTAAATTCTGTGCAGCTGTTCTTAAGTGCCAGTTAGTATATCTTTTTCATTGCTTAGACTTTTACATTGTTTGAGACGAGAGCCGGTCTTGGTTTGAGCAAAGCTAGAACAAGCTTATTAACTTCAGAAATGAAGTGTTCTAAGGGAGCCTATAAAGAACATATAATTTTTGTGATGCCGTTATACATTTCGGCGATTCATATTTGTCAGGATATATTTGGAAAACCATGATTTACGTACCATCACGGCAATCGAGATTCTTTCTGGGTGTTCCGTCGCCGCTTTGTGTAGGTCTGTCGTAGATAGATTTACCACCTGCAAAAAACAAATCATTACTCAGATACATACAAAATAACAAAGAAAATAACATACTTTTATCTTGTTATATTGTCGTTTTTGATAACAACTGTCTTACTGATAGCGAGTATAAGAATCAACATATGGCTAGTGATCGTCTAGATAACAGAAATCAAGAACGTCAATACTCGTAAAGATTATTTTATTTTAAACAACAATAGTGTTTATGCGACTACAATTTGTGTTAGAGTTTTGAAAAAGAAAATTTTTGCCTTAAGAAGATGTAAAGTGTCCGAAAGTAGAGAAATAAAAGCTTTGAAAATCTTTCAAAGAGGTTTTTTTAAAATGGAAGAAGACTTAGAAGTGAAAATTAAAATTAAAGAGGCGATGGATGACGAGGAAAAGGAAATACAAGACAATCGTGAAGTAACTAATGAAATTGAAGAGGAATGTGAAGGAATAAATAAAATAAAAGAGGATATTCACCGGAAAAAAGGTATTGAAGTGGATTGTGAAAGTGAAAAGAAAACGGAAGATGAGAAAATTGAAACAAAAGAAAACAACGAAGGAGACAATAAAACAGAAGATAACGGTGAAGGTGGAAGTAGGAAAGAAGAGGAACGCCAAGTGAAAATAGAAATAGACGAGTATCTTGATAAGAAGTACAAGATGGTAGGACAGAAATATTTTGAGGATTACCTTTTGTTTTTAGGTAAGCTGTTTTTGTTTATTAATATTGTCATTACTATAGTTGATAGTTTTGCGATATACTGTTATCCATCACTATTAGGAATATAATACTAAAAGGTTACTTTATTATCAAGAAGCTTTGCTATCTGCGCTTTCGTTATTACTTTTGTAAAGGTAACAAGTTTGACAAAAATTCTAGTATTAGAGCTAGTAGCGAGAAACCAGAATTCCGTATTTTCCGTTTGTAAGAAATTCGTCGATCTATAGTTTCAGGCCCTCACGTCTTCGATAAGATACTTTTCGTAATACTTTGGCTAGATCGAACAGGCATTTCATGGGTAAAAAGAGCTTTACCGTTGGCTTCTCAATACAATACAATATTCTTTATTTTCACCATAAAATACATGATACAGGAGACAGAACGAATATTTCTCGTCGCCTATTCGACTTAAAGATGTGTCGATGTTTTTTTTTCACAGGCAGAGGCTTCTTGATGCGTAAAGCTGCTCTGAGCCTACACTCCGAGGTTTGGCTGTCAAAGAACGAGGGGCAGTACACCTTCAGTTTCGACTCGGTGCTTGCCAGTTACGACGTTATCTTTAAACCGGGTGAAGAATGCGATGAAGTCCGGCCTGATGGAAAGGTATTTATTAACCTCCCCCCCCGACGAAAAAGAGAGGTGTTATAAGTTTGTGTCTGCCTGTCTGTCTGTGGCGTTGTAGCTCCTAAACGGATGCGCCGATTCTGATCTGGTTTTTTTTTGTTTGCAAGGTGTCACAATCGAGAGTTCTTATTTTTGGTCTAATAAATATTTTCAGCCACTTGAAGATTATTAGCTCTTTTCTAGTTGTTGAATGGATCTAGTAACGGTTTTTGGCGGGGTTTTTTTTTTTTTAGTGGCGTTTATTTGTATTAGGAAGATTTACAGACGTGCTTACAAATATAATAAGAGAATAGAAGTGTAAATAGGTAATGAAAAATCTCCAACGATAGAAAAGTTAGTTTTGTAGAAAACTACCTGAACTTTGTGCCGTCTTAGAATCAATTTATTACTACCTACCTTCTTATAATGTCCCCACCGAGCCTACTATGAACGAATGTGAATAAGCATTAGTCGACCATGCTGGACCAGTGTAGGTTGGTTAACTTCACAAACAACCAGTGAATTCCTTCCTAAATGTGCAATGAACGTACATCACTACATAGTATAAAATAAAGTCGCTTTCTCCGTCCCTATGTCCCTATGTCCCTATGTCCCTTTGTACGCTTAAATCTTTAAAACTACGCAACGGATTTTGATGCGGTTTTTTTTAATAGATAGAGAGATTCAAGAGGAAGGTTTATATGTATAATACATGCATAATATACTGAAGGATAACCCACAATAACCATTTTCCCGTGCGGAGCCGGGGCGGGTCGCTAGTAAGTAAATAAAATTAAGATATACATTGGTACGTGCTAAGGTTTGACCCCCACGCCGCCGCCCAAACGGAAATCAACGACACACCGAATGAAAAACAAAAATTTGCCATAGGACCACCGACGATGCTAATAAATGTTGGTTATCATATTGGAAAACTAAAATTCAATACCTACTCAAAATTAAAATACAAACATCGACGTCTGTAGGAAAAGTAAGAAAAGATTTATCAGGTAAAGACTGGCCAATGTAACAAAGTATCAAATCAAAATATACTTTACTAGCGACCCGCCCCGGCTCCGCACGGGAAAATGGTTATTGTGGGTTATCCTTCAGTATATTATGCATGTATTATACATATAAACCTTCCTCTTGAATCACTCTATCTATTAAAAAAAACCGCATCAAAATCCGTTGCGTAGTTTTAAAGATTTAAGCGTACAAAGGGACATAGGGACATAGGGACATAGGGACATAGGGACATAGGGACATAGGGACATAGGGACATAGGGACGGAGAAAGCGACTTTATTTTATACTATGTAGTGATAGTGATTTCACAAAATAAAAACAAGTAGGTACAGTACAAATCACAAAAGAGAAAAGGCAAATGGCGGCCTTATCGCTCTAAGCGATTTCTTCCAGGCAACCATTGGGCGATAGTTGCAGGCTTTTAGGAAGAAATGGCGGGTGTGCAAAAACAGAAACAGAAAGTATTCTCTTAAAAACAATAAATATTTCAGGCAAAATCTGTAATAACTTTCGAAGGCAACAAGATGATACACTTGCAAACGGACGAGAGAGGGCGCGTCTCGAAACACGTCCGCGAGTTCAGCCACGATAAAATGACCACTGTGAGTCAATAAATTAGTCTCTTTATCCTATACATCATCATCATATCATCCTGTAACGGTTGCTTTCGTCACGGGCTTTATACTGCTGTTTCGCACAATTTTCTTTCATACTAACTCACCATTGACTATTTTTACACGCTTTATATTAGCTTCACTTGTAAGTAACTATGTATGTAAGAAAATCTTGGAATCTTAATTTGACCCACTTCCCGGTCTTTGATTAGGATGAAATTTTGCACACGCTTTGAGTTCTGATGACAATACATGACTAGCTAAGAAACGTCATTACAAATCCAATATGGCGGCCTCCCCATTATTGTATCTAAAAAAAATTTGGCATCTTAATTTGACCCACTTCCCGGTCTTCGATTAGGATGAAATTTTGCACACGCTCTGAGTTATGATGACAATACATGACTAGCTAAGAAACGTCATTACAAATCCAATATGGCGGCCTCCCCATTATTGTATCTAAAAAAATCTTGGAATCTTAATTTGACCCACTTCCCGGTCTTCGATTAGGATGAAATTTTGCACACGCTCTGAGTTATGATGACAATACATGACTAGCTAAGAAACGTCATTACAAATCTAATATGGCGGCCTCCCTAAGATGGCGAACTGGCTGTTTGAAATCCACCCCCATGATATGGGTATCAAATGAAAGGGTTTGCTGTCAGGAATACGAAAAAAAAAGTCACGTGACTTAAATCCAATATGGCGGACGTCCAAGGTGGCGGACAGGAAGCGTGTTTTTTAGTTTTTTAAACTATGTATTATTATTATAAACCCTTTTGTATTAGTTACTTTAACGTGCTTTAACTTATACTAAGTTGGACACGGTCTCTCTCAAATGATCCGTTTTGATAAAACTAATAATTTTCTTTATTTTTTTCAGACAACAACAGCTGTGGGCTTAGATAAAACAGTATTAAGATATTACGAGCTTGTACAGTGAAACAAGTGGAAATACGGAATATATATTGAATAATTTAGTATTAACTAGCAGTATTTACCCTAAATATTTTTAGACTATTCCAGCAATAGAAAAAAAAGGTGGGTTTATTAACTTTTTGTAGTCCTACAAAAATATTTTTTTCAATGTTACACTTTTCCACATTGAAAATATGCATGAAATTAAGCTTTAATTAAATTTTAACAGAAATACATAAAACAGAATTTATAATGTTTATTCCTTAAAAGAGGGAAATAAAGCCATATTGGTAAAAATGCAGTATTTTTTAATTATTAATCTATTAGAATAACTCCATTATGTCTTTGTGATGATAGAATGTTTTGTTGATTCTTTCATTTAACGAGATATAATAATTAGAATAGTAACTTATTTTCAATAAATAAATAAATATGTGGGGACATCTCACACACGGCCATCTGACCCCAAAGCCTATGGGTGTCAGACAGCTGCTTTGCCCTGGGCA
The DNA here is from genome assembly GCA_948473455.1 of Teleiodes luculella. Lineage (NCBI taxonomy): Eukaryota > Metazoa > Arthropoda > Insecta > Lepidoptera > Gelechiidae > Teleiodes > Teleiodes luculella. The sequence goes on along the minus strand of CAOKYR010000463.1, from coordinate 3,627 downwards.
GTATTCGAACCCGCGACCCTAGGCAGACAAACTACCAACTAGGCTAAGGGGCCGTCAATCACTGAACTATAAAATAAATAGCTTTTTCTTTTGTAAAAGAAAAAACTTACTAACTAGAAAAGTTGTCAGAATAAACATGAAAAGAGTCTATTCTACTGTGGTTTTAATATATGTTTCCATTAAAGGACATTGGATACTCTGTAATTCTCTTTCTAGATCGTCAGATGCTTAGAGAATAAATTAGATTTTTTTCTATTTATACTCTAAGGTCAGATGTTTTTTAATGAAATCAACACAGGACTTTTCCTCATTTTTTTACCTAATTAAATGAATAGAATAGAATACCTACTTTCTTGCACACCAGGAATGACAAGAATAACAGTCTACAACGAACGGTAAGTGTACAAATAGGCGGCCTTATTGCTAAGGTAGCCATTTCTACCAGGCAACATTGAAAGCATTTGTTAATAGAGCCAAAAGCATTTTACTTAACCATTATGATAACCTCAAATTGTTATTTAATTTTGAAGCTTATTTTCACGAAACTTAAGAAAAGGGAAAATTGCAAGTTCAAATGACAGAAAAGAAAATCAGTTGAAAATGATATAAAGAATAAGAAAGCATTTATTTGTGTGTGTTGTTTGTGTATGTGTTGTGTTTTGTTAATACAAATACATACACAATACATTAGAACTTACTAAATCTAAATCGTAATATGTAGATAAGATCTACCAGAATCTGATGGCAAAAAAAAGTAAAAAAAAAATAGCTATTTTTATATGGAACCAAAAAAATGACATCTGTCAACTGAAATTTCGAGTAATTATTTTCGGTTTGGCTTCAAATTTCCTTTAAAAAGTGGTGAAAATGTCGAAGAAAGCTTGCTAGCGTCAATTTATTTTTTCCCTTTTAGCCATCAGATTCTGGTAGACCTATACTACTCTACATTCCATTAAAAAAAAAACAATTCAACAGCACGCTGCTGCCAGTATTTTTATTCGAATCTCGAATTTTCATCACAGCCGAATTAAACGGGGCCAAAGAGAAGCGGAGAGAGGAAAAAAAAGTGAAAACGTGACATTACCATCTACATTAAGGCATGTACTTGTAAACCGTCGGCAAACAACATCGAGAGGGGTGGGGTGGGGGCTAAACAAAAGGTGCGAGCCCCCTCTCGGGGCGAGTCGGATCGAGGGTGGGGGGTAGGGTGACTATGAGTTCAGGTTGAATCTGTACAAGCCTAAGACTAACTATTTATCTAACCCTAAGACTATAATAATAATAAAAATCTTTATTCCTCCGGTCTAATACAATGATACAATAATATTGTAACCCTGAAGCTTGTGTTAGTTAAAGATGACAAGCTTCAGTGTCTTCCCATGCAGTACAGTCTTGTTACATTATAGTAACTTAAGAGCTAGGACAAACATGATTAACAGCTACTTAAGAATGGCGAGAGCAGACTAACTATATATCTTGTTGATAACTATGTACCTATTAGGTATGTGTTGGCTGTTTGCTGCTAAAAGATAAGAACTAAAATTAAAACGTAAAAAAAAAACAAATTTTGAATCTTCATTCAGAGAACTGAACTCTGATCGAAAAATGCATTGCAATGCAATTTATTCAACATATTAAAAAAAAACACATATTGTATAAGATAACTCCAGATTTGTCTGACAAAAAAATGGTATTATGTAATGTGGTCGGAGTTTTAGACCTTGTTTTCTTAGACCATGGTGCTGTCCTAAAGTACCCCGAAGCAAGGAAGGTTGTTAGGTTGCGTCCTGTGTATGCCCGCGTGAATTTAAATATATAATAAAAAATATGGAACATATCACACACGGCCATCTGACCCTAACCAAACTAAGCAGAGCCTGTACTGTGGCTATCAGACAGCTGATAATATAGATAGACTTTTCTTAGATCATGGACAGCACGTATTAATTGCAGACTTTATCCCAGATAGCGTTGCATCATGCGCACCCACTAGGGTGGTTGTGCTTTTTCGCGCTGCGTGTCACTTGTGCGTCGGGCGCGGGCGGCTGGCGCGGCGGCCGACACTGCGGGCGTCGCGATCCGGCGTCCGGGCGCCGTCGCCATGGCAACGACGCCGCGACACCCTCCGGCGCCCCCCCGCGCCGCCCCCGCTATCGAACAGGGCTGCTGCGTCTAAAGCTTGGAGCGTTACAATTTTCAACATACCCTGCCGTGACCATGATCGGTGTAACCCGGTCGAAATATCGGTAAGCTCAAATTAAAACGAAATCGTGGAGAAAACCCCAAAAAATGTGTGTTAGTTCAGCATACCCGCCTAAAACATTATAATGTACTGCATAATTCAAATTCTTTATTTTTTGACAACGGTACATAATAAATACATAATAAAGTGTATCAAAATATGGACCCGGCACTGCAAGCTGCAAGCAAAGTAACTAACAAACTTTTATTTACAAAGTCATTGCGTAGGTTATCTTATCATTATATTAATTTGTAAAATATTCAGAATATAATGCATTGTCTAGCACTAATAGTGCGTCGCGCCTCTCCTTTAGCATGGGTAGGTACTGGTAGAAAATTTATGGTAACTCTATGTTTATTTATTCCAACCTCGTTTAAATGTTCTGTGATTCCAACTGACAAATTATAACTTTGGCGTATTTTTTTAGTTTGACAAAGATATAAAAATTTAGGATATTAAAATCCGTGGTTATAAACTATAATTCGGGGCCTTATGTGGTTCAATAACCACGACGATTTGTGAGTCGGTACGACTTCATTCGTGATTCAGTAGCAATTAACACACGATGGAAAATTATTAACCCAGGTCTATAGAAAAAAAAGATAATATCTTGAATGTGATTTTAGCTATTCTTGTCTCTCTACAACAGTTACTTAAATTAGAAAATAAGAAAGACAATGTTCATAAAACATTTGTCACAGCCCTAGAAACAACCCACCCCCTCCCCCACGGCCACGCGAATTTCACCTCAAACCCGACCATATACGATTTACTCGAGCTGACTGCTCACTTATATACCGAGGGTCTATCCAACACACATAAGGGTCGGGCACATAAGACGGTCAGGCGATGTAAATAACGCGAGATAACTCACGGGTTCTTCCACTTATAGGCATTTTGTAGTAGGTAATAATACACTTTTAGAATTAATATCACAAGGCTATCCGATAATTCTAAGAAATTATGAAGCAGAATAAAGTGTTAAAAAGTCAAATTGAAATTAAAAAAACAACTCAAAGGGATAGATAGAAGCGAAGGAAAGGGTCTGAAGGTTTTTTTTATCGCCAGAAAATGCGCTAATCGCGTTCGAAAAGGCTGTAGAAGTGAAGTGGAGTAAAGAAGTGTCTGAAGAGGGCTGAATCTTTTTCTTCCAAGTTGTTTAAGTCGTATGAAGATTTGTATAAACATTAGTGGTACTTGGATAAAGTGCTTCGTATTGCATTTTTGGAATAATTTATTATATTTCGTTTTGGTGCAATTCTTTTTCCTCTTTGGCTACTAGGCACGTTCTAAATAACAAAATGTTACACTAATATCTATAAAATATATTTTATTTATTTGCGCAAAGCTAATTTTATCGCAATTATTTGCTATATTTTTTGGCG
>CAOKYR010000462.1:0-17808 GCA_948473455.1 Teleiodes luculella | reverse complement strand
TTCAAAATGGCGGCCATTTTTTCCAATTTTGATGTCAGATTCGTCATCGGAGTCCACTGGGGACCCCAGATATCGATTTTGGAAGCAATCGGACCAGAAACAAAAAAGTTCAAAATGGCGGCCATTTTTTCCAATTTTGATGTCATATTCGTCATCGGGATCCACTGGGGACCCCAGATATCGATTTTGGGAGCACAACACGCTCTTTTTCAAAATAAATAAGATTTTTAGCCCAATTTACGCCGGGGCAACAACATGCAACAGTTGTCGCATGCCACATAATTAATAAACAAATATTTTAGCAAAAGCCAGGGCAACACGCCGGGCCAATACTTTTCGCAAGTTAAATCTGATAATATGATGATATGCTACAAATTACTCTACGCGCTCGCAATGCGGGCGGAATTAACCTGGTTTTATATCGGTTTTTGATCCGTTCGCAACGACATTTCGCTCCGAGCGGAATGAAAAGAGCGGAATGCAAATAACAGGTTAAATACCGGTTTTTAGCGGTCTTCAAAATACCGGTTTCAAGCCCTGACAAAAATAAATAAACACACGCTGCTCGGTACAAATCGAACGAGTGGCGAGTGGCCAACCGAGTGCCTGTCCACACGAGCCGAGCGGGATAGCGAGTGGCTGCGGGGGCTGTAGGATGAAGCGAGGGGGTGGGCACTCGGCCGAGCAAACAAATCATGATTCTAGTCGCTGTCTCGCCGTTTTGGCTCGGCCGAGCACTCGCTAAAGTGTTCATACGTAACAACCACTCGGCCGAGTGCACTCTCTCGCCACTGTACTCGCTACGTGTGATCCACCCATTAGGGGTAGGTAGTTTTTAGGGGCAAAAATAAATAAATTCAAACTGCAGTCACAAATGGCCTTGGTGTGGCTTATTTATTATGTTGGTATTTTATCATAGGTACTCTAGCGGGCGCTCTTTAAATTTTATTTTAATAGCCCGACCAGAAAAATAAAAAAAAACCTCCATATTGCGGAATTTCAATGGAACACGTAGCGCCCCCAGCGCAATTTTTTATTTTTCTGATCAATTTTTTAGGCCCGGGTTACCTTTATTATTCGTGAAGATTAAAACAATCAATGAAATAAAATGCTTTATTAATTTAATGATTTAAGTTAAAATGTAGTCCACATAAAATCCATCGTTAATGTATAACATTTTATTATTTTGATAAAAGACCCCCATAATATAAAATAGCATAACTGGCATAACATTCATTAGCATGAAAGTTGAACAACTTGTTCTTGGTCAGGGTACTCCGGCAGAGTAAGGTTGTATTTTGTAATTATTTCAGGAGGAAGAAATCTCCCTCCAAGGTAATGCTTGGCTTCCAGTAAAATATTTGGTTGTGCACACATTTTAGGAGCAGACAATGAAACAAGCAAAGCTGGTTTAATTGATTGTGGTCCAATTGGTCCTTTTTCTACATCCCAGCCACTTGGAATATCAACACTGAAAAAATATAATTCTGGTGAATTCTAGAATTTTAAAAAATCACATTCATATTCTAATACATTGAAATATTTAATAGTTAGATAGATTATTACGGGGTGCAGTACTGTAGTAATATGATTAGTACCTGCAAACTGGCAACGAAGAATTGATCAAAAGGTCTAATACAGGCTTGAGTTCATCTCTTACTGGTGGTTTAAAACTAAAACCAAACAGCGCATCAACCAACAGCTTGTAATCATTATTTACAGTGTCCTTTGATGGCAATGTTTCCAAAATTGTTACTCCAAATCTTGTGCATTGCTCTAGCAGATTTTCGTAAAGCGGCTTGGGAGTGCGCTTTGGATAATATACTACAACATTATAGCCAAAAAGAACCATATGTCTAGCTGCTACCAATCCATCGCCCCCATTATTTCCTGGACCACAGACTATGAGCGCCTTTTTATGCCTGTAAATGTATAATGTGGTTTAAAGACTATGAACCATTTATTAAGAATTAAAATTACACCATAATAACGAATAAGTAGAATGTTTAAATAAACTACATCCATACTTTAACACTGTATATGCAAATCGAATACAACTAAATTGGGCGTTCGCAAAATTCATCTAACAAATCTATTATAAAATGTGCAACTGTGTTTGTTTGTTCTTCTTCCACACTAAAATTAAAACTAGTGCTGATTATTACCCTCTTTTGTGAGAGGTCAATGGCCGACAGTGGATTGTTATTGCTTTACCTAGAGTAGGTACCTACATGTAAATAAATGATGTATATTTAAATCAGCATATTAGAGGTTTTCCTTACGTGCAAGAAGGATACGCTTTTGCTACTGCAGTAGCTACACTTAATCCGGCAAGTTCCATTAATTGGTCAACACTGAACTTGTATTCAGTAAAAAGCTCTTGGTCCAGAGCGCCAGCTTCAGCTTGTGACAAATACTTGGTGTGTTGAGCTTTGCATTGCTTTCCACTAGTCGTCGACATTGTATACACGTTCGCAACTCGAAGCTAAATTAGTTAAACAATAGGTAAATAAAATAAAAAATAACAAAGCCACATTCCAAAAGCTTGATTGTAAAATTGACTAGGTACTTTCAACATTTTAATTAAATTTTAATTTACATTTTAATTTAGATAGGTAGATAATTAACTGCTATGCTACTTACTATTTAGGATTGCTTTCTTTTAAACTTCAATTTGCAAGAGTAACTACTTTAAGATAGGATTATATTTGAATAAATATATGTACATAAAAACGCGTTGAATATTTGAATAATAATATGTATTCAATTCTACTTACCAATAGAACACTACTTATTAATCTAGAGAATAACATTTACACAAATCTTGCAAGATAACAGCCAAGAATGTATAACCTCTAAGTTAAAGATAGATAAACAAAAATATAACCTATTCAAAACCACTAGTTTCTGACGTCTTGATTATTTTTTTGTATTTCACTGGTGTGGTGACAGAAGACTAAAGACGAAAAGGACGCAGTTATGCGTTTGAATGAGATACAAATACACCGCGCTCACTCTTGCGCATAATTGCGTCCCTTTCGTCTTTTATGTTCTGTCGCCAGTGAAATACCTGCCACAGTCTTTGTTTTCAATAGTGTTGTATAAATACCGGTCCTTATAAAACTTTTTAACTTTAACCGATTTTAACTTATGCAAAACTTTACCGATTGATTATCTCTATTTCTTCTTTTTTATATTCGTTTCTATTAGAACTGGAAAAGGCCTAGCTAGACCTGGACTATGCAGCCATTGTCCTCAGTATTTTTCTATTATTCAGATTTTTTAATTATATTTAAGTTGTTGGTCTCTTTCATTCATATGGGAATCGAAAAGGATGGGAGATGAATGAATTATATTTAAAATAAGCAGAGCAGCTGTCAAATTCAGCTTAATTTAGTCGAGATGTTTTATGCCCTATAAAGCCGGGTCCACAGCTCAAATTTTCTAACAAAACATTCTAACAAAACAATGTTGTGCAATTTGTTTATCAAAACCGCCCGTCCACTGCGCATAATGTTAATGTTTTGGCTAACAAAACCACGCCCTTAAATGTGAATGTTTTGTTTCATTTCATTTTAAAAATGAGTTCCGATAGAGATGGGCAATAGTTTTTGCCCGTTTCATTCCGCCCGGGTTATAACTGGGTTAAAACCCAAAGACCGAGTAATAACCCATTATCTACTTTTTTGGTGGGCAAAAACTCAGAAATATGAAAAATGAAGAAAAAAACAATCGGATTTGTTAATTTATGATAATTAGTCACACATACAAACTCGGCATCAGTTTACCGCCGCTTCAAATTGAAAAGTTCAATGTTAAAAATCGAAATAATTTTCATTGTTTTCGTTTATGGGCTGATATCAATGATACTCAAATCAGGGCTAAGTTACTTTGATGAAACTTGGTATAGAGATAGAATAGACCTTGGGAAAGGACATAGGCTAACTTTTACTGTGGGAAAATATCTAATTCCCACGGGAAAAACGAAGCTGAGGGGCGAAAAAGTTTTTATGAAACTTGGCAATAAGATAGAATATATCCTGGGGATGGAAAGTTACCTTTTACCGCAGGAAAAAAATATTCCCATGGGAAAAATAGTGGCGCACTTCAAAAGTTTTGCTGACACTTGGCACAGAGGTAGCTAGTATAGACCTTCAGGATGTATAAAGGCTACCTTATACCGCTTATAAATTTAATTAAAACCTTATTCGCTTTTGAACCGATTGCTTTCAAAATTAATGTCTAGGGTTCTTCCCAGTGATGTCCAATGACGAAACTGAGGTCAAAATTAGAATAAAATGGCCGCCGTTTTGAACTTTTTTGTTTCTGAACGGATTGCTTTCAAAATTGATATCTAGGGTCCCCAGTGGTCTCCGATGACGAAACTGAGGACAAAATTGGAAAAAAAATGTCGCTATTTTCAACTTTTTTGTTACTGAACGGATCGCTTACAAAATTGATATCTAGGGTCCCCAGTGGTGTCCGATGACGAATCTGAGAGCAAAGTTGGAAAAAATGGCCGCTATTTTGAACTCTTTCGTTTCTGAACCGATTGCTTCCAAAATTGATTCCCTAGTAGTGTTCGGTGACGAATCTTCGGTCAAATTGAAAAAATGGCTGCTTTTTTGTACTTTCTTTTCTTAGTGTGGGGGTTGGGAAAATTTTATTCTGACGTCAGATTTGTTAGAGTCTAGAGACTACTGGGAATGAAAATCTAGCAAAAAAGTTTGAAATAACGGCTATTTTTTCAAGTCTAACGTCAGATTCGTTATTGAATAACTTTGGGGACCTATCGATTTTGAAAGCAATTCGTTCAGAAAAAAAGAAGTTCAAAATGGCAGCCATTTCTCCAATTTTGACCTTAGATTCTACATCGGTCACACCCTAGATATCAATTTTGAAAACAATTCGTTCAAAAAGAAAAAAGTTCAAAATGGCGGCCATTTTTTTCCAATTTCGACCTCAGATTCATCATGTGACGCCAATGGGGACCCTAGATATCGATTATGAAAGCAATTCGTTCAGAAACAAAGAACTTCAAAATGGTGGCCATTTTTTCCAATTTCGACCTCAGATTCATCATGTGACGCCACTGGGGGACCCTAGATATCGATGGAAAATAATTTTCTGTTAACCAAAAAATCGAAAAACCAAAAAATCTAATCTTACAACAAATATATTATTCGTGCACTAAAAATACTAATCTTGCACCAAATATCCAAGGGCGTGAAACGAAGCGGGGGAACGGGGGGGTTCGGGGGGCGCAGACCCCCGGTAAAAAAAAAACAAATCTACCCAGAATCGAATCGGTTGGTTAGGTTAGGTTAGACTGATGTCAATAACAGAGCGAAGGGAGCCGAGCGAGCGGAGCGAGCGTGCCGGGGCAGCGGCCGGCGACCGCTGTAGTTTTGAATTTTTCAATGTTGATTAACTCAAGAAGTCTCAAGTTTGCATATTATTTTGGTGCACAATTAGTATATTAGGTGGAACAAGAGAATAATTTGAGGTACGGTTAAATACTATCCGATATCGATTAAGAAAGTAATTAGTTCAGAAAGAAAAAAGTTCAAAATGGCGGCCATTTTTTCCGATTTTGACCTCAGATTCGTCATCGGAGACCACTGGGGACCTTAGATATCAATTTTGAAATCAATCCGTTGAGAAACAAAATAGTTTAAAATGGCAGCCATTTTTACCGACTTTGATCTCAGGTTCGTCATTTGACAACACTGGGGACCGCAGATATCAATTTTGAAATCAATCCGTTGAGAAACAAAAAAGTTCAAAATGGCAGCCATTTTTACCGACTTTGATCTCAGGTTCGTCATGTTACACCACTGGGGGACCCTAGATATCAATTTTGAAAGCAATCCGTTCAGAAACAAAAATATACATAGGTACTGGCGGGCATTTTTACCATTTTTTACCTCAGATTAATCATTGGACATCACTGGGAGCCTTAGATATCGACTTTCAAAGCAATCATTTGAAAAGCAATAATATCAAAATATCGGCCATATTTTCCAATTCTGACCTCAAATTATTATTCGTCATTTTTTAGGCTAAAAACAAAAAAGTTCAAAACTACACGAATTATCCTTCCTAAGGTCTATTCTATCTCTGTACCAAGTTTCATCAAAATAATCCGCCCTCTCTACCATTTTTCCCGTGGGAATGATGTATTTTCCCGCGGTAAAAGGCAGCCTATATCCATCCCCTAGGTCCGTTCTATCTCTGTGCCAAGTTTCATCGAGACTTTCCTCCTGCGCTATCATTTTTCCCGTGGGAAAAAGGTATTTTACCGAGGTAAAAGGTAGCCTTTGTCCTTCCCCAAGGTCTATTCTGGTTCTGTACCAAGTTTCATCAAAATCGGTTCAGTGGTTTTGGCGTGGAAGCGTAACAAACAGACTGACACAGTTCCTTTTGCATAAATTTATAATATAGTAGGGATAATTTAGTGTAAAATCTTCAGTTACCTTCGTTACGAGTGTAGTAGGCTATTTTTTAAAATTAAACTATGCTTTTCGTGTATATTCATATGTTTATTGCAATAATAGACACTTGAATTACCATTATTAGTGTATTTGAGTTTTTGCCCACCTGTTTGGGTTTTAACCCGGGCGATAATGGGCAATAATGGGTTATTACTCTCATGAGGGTTATAACCCGGGTCGTTGCCCATCTATAGTTCCGACGATGAAGACGTGGAAGCTGTTATTGCTATCGTTAATTTAGTTTCCTTTGACTTTCCAAAAATTTTTGCAATTTCCGACAGGGCATCTACTTTTTTGTACCTATCTTTGTGCTCTTCCAAAGTTACATCCCAAATTATCGGCCTTTCTCTTATAAGTTGTATTAACAACCAAATACTCTCTTTATTCCACTCCATTAATCAATATTTATATATAAGGTTCCACACAAAACAAACCAACACTTTTGCAACGCTAGTTTTATTTACATTCTCTTTGACTTTTGCACTGACGTCTTCCTTCATTCAATGAGCGCGAGCGAGCAAATAAAAAAAAATTCGACGCTTCCCCTCCCCGCGCAGGCGAACCCGGGGGATGTTATCCATTCGTCTCGGCAAACAATGTTATGTTTAGGTTGAACAAAATTTGTTAAGCCACGCCCCTATTTTGTTAAAATTAACATGTTAGAGTGTTCAAAACAAAACACGAAAACACGGAGCTGTGGACCCGGCTTAAGCCTGACTACGCGTAGCGTACCTATCTCTGGCAATCTTGGCAATCAATCACCCACCTATCATCACTCGTTCTACTACACCACCAATTATGTAAGCAGCATCTTCCTTCTTCACTTCCGTACATGTATCCGAAATACGTTTGTTTTTTTTTCTTTATTGTTTGTTGACTACCCTGTGTATATGAATCTCTAAATACTAAAAGGGCACTTGTCACTTATAAATTTGCAACTAAAAATTTTACAGGAGTAGGTAAAAACTAAATATTTCTTGAGTGCTAAGACTTTACCATCTGGGTATTTTACATGTGTAAATATATATATACAGCTATAAGTTAGAAGGATAAATAACATTTTTTTTGCGATAGTTTTCCCAGAAACATTCACAGAAATTAAAGGACATGTGCCCTTTTAGTAATTATAGACGGACATGTGCCCTTTAAGCATTTTACAGATTTTATTTTTTTAATAAAACCTGTAATTAGATTATAAAACTTTATTAAAGTGAACTTAAATTAAAGAAAAGTTAAATTTACTAATTTTCTGTTTTCCAATTAAATATTTCAGTCCAAAAATCTAAAAATTCTTGTGGTATGTACTGTTCGAGTTTCTTTAAGTCCATCATTTTGTTAATTTTAATAGATACAACTTCAGTATTAATTTACTTAAACCATATTAACTTAAACCATATTAACCATATTAACCAAATTAACTTAAACCATGTACTTTGGCTTTTTTAATTTTATTTCTGGCATAACTTTCCTGGTGCCGAACGCCTTTCTTTCTCTTTCGGCTTGGTTCTTCACTCATTTTAAGCAAATATTCTTGGAAAAAAATACTTAAAAGTACCACAAAATCACATAAAAATCACCAAAACCGCACTGTTGATATACTCGCTGCCAGCCGCCAAAAACATGACATTGACAGGTTCTATAGATTCGTTCAGAAATAATTGTAAAAACGGCACATGTCACTGGACAAGTGCCTTTTTAGTAAAAATCGAAAACTTTCACTCGAGTTTTGTCTACTTTAAAAATAGTGACAAGTGCCGTTTTAACACAGATGATGTAATTCAGTACTGGCAATACCATGACTAAAAAAAAAATATATTGCGAAAAAAACGGACAAGTGCCCTTTTAGTATTTAGAGATTCATATATAGTTGATCTGTGTTGTTGACTGACAGCTGACGTAATGACAAAACGAAAAAAATAAATAAATTCCTGACGAGGCAGTATGGGCTAAGTTTCCCTTCGCCTGTCCAGAATGGACAAAGAGAACAAAAAAAAAAAAAAATGACGTTTTGTTCATCCGTCATAAAAATGGCTGCGCTTAGGGTTTTTAGTCGTAATTTACCTTATTTAAGACAACAATTCTCAGCTTTATTAGGAAACACCTCACCCTCAGTGAAATTTATATGTGTAGTTGTGGTAATTGGCTATATTTTATCATTTTCTGAGAATGTGGTGAACGTTTTAAGTGTCACTCCAGGGTATTTGTTGCCACCTTCCTTCCAACTGTGGTCCACTTTCACGTTCTGGTTTCTAGAGATTCACTTGTGGGAGGTGGTGATTGATGTAGTGACAGTGGGGCTATGTGGGAAATTGATAGAGCCGCTATGGGGGCAGATGGAGATGATGAAATTCTTCATGTTGACGAATTTTGGCGTTGCGTTCCTGACTACTTTTTATTACTTGGTGATATTTTCTATTACTGGAAACACATCCTACTTGTTCGACATTCACGTGCATGGCCTGGCTGGGTACCTAGCGGCTGTGAGTGTCGCTGTGAAACAAATAATGCCAGACCATCTCTTGATAAAAACTCCTTTAGGTTTGTGACTCATTTATCATCAATAATATACAATGCCGATGTTTTATTTAAAATATAAAATTAGTATTCATTACATTTTTATTTGGTTCTTGTTTTAAGAATATACTTGAAATTTGACTTTATGTGGTCTACTAAAATCAACTTTGGGTCGCTGAGCCAGCAAAGTATGAGTGTGGTATTTAAAAAGTAAAATCCTGTAATGTGCAACATAAGAGTAAATGAGTTAGTAGGAAATTAATATTTGTGGCAATTACTTACTCAACATTTTTAGTTACTTCAATAATCATTTTATATAGGTCTGGTGACTACTTAGTTTTAATTGGAAATGATTTGCATTTCAGGCAAGCTTACAAATCGGTCCCTTCCCCTCCTGATCCTGATCGTAGCAATAATCTTCTGGGCCGTGGGTGCTCTAGAAGGCACGTACCCCTGTATGTGGGGCAGTGGCACCATTCTCTCCTGGATCTATCTGCGGTTCTGGCAGAGGCACAGTAGCGGTACCAAGGGAGACATGGCTGATAACTTCAGCTTTGATAAGTATGTAGGCCTGTGCAGATTCCTGTGGTAGCTATTGCTCCTAAGTAGACTTGCCAAATTATGTAAAATGTGAACAAATACTTTTTGATTTGCTTAAATATTTTAAATTCGTCACATGTCACTGCTCTGTGACCAAATATTTGACTAGTTTATTGCTTTTTTTTGCTGTAACTAAAGCAACCCGTTTCCACTGGTCTACCTAATTACCAATTAAGTACAGATTTTTATATTCGTGAAAAAAAATATCTATAATAATCTTTCTATCTATAATAAGGATCTTTCTAGCTATATAGGATATGTTTTATGTAATATGATTTTTGAATCAATTAGAACTGGAATAATAAACCTAAAGTAATAGGATCTTGCCAGTCTATTATCATATTTTTTACTACTGGTCAAGGTCAGCAGTAAATAATGTGCTGGAAAGCAAAATGTTCTGTTTTCTAAGGGCCAAACTCACAAGTAAACATTTACTATGTTTTTATTAACATAAAATCTGATCAAGTACCTATACTAAATCAATTTTTTACAGATTCAATAAATTCAATTTTACTGCATTATAGCATGCATTGCCTTCTACATAATTACACAGCTTATTAATTTTACATTATACAAAAGCTAGCATGCTTATATAATGTAAAATTAGCTAAAATTGTGAATCATTTTCTTTCTACTCTTATATTAGTACTACCCTTAATTGAGGGCAAGAGAGGAATGGGGCAGATCAAGAAGAGAAGAGTACAGGTTAGATCTAATCAGGCAGTCAAACAAAAGCAGACAAAATTAAATTGGCAAATATTCCACTGACAGATAATTTATATTTGATGCCTGCTGTCAAAACAAATAATACACATGGAAAGTGTGTAAAGCCCGACCAAAGAAATAAGAAACCTTGCCATATTGCGGAATTTCAATGGAACTAATTTTAAGGGAAATTGTTGCTATAGTTGTAGAAATATACACGTCAACGCGTGGCGCCCCCAGAGCAGGTTTCTTATTCTTTGGTCAGGCTTTAGTAACAAATTCTTTAATGTTTCCAGCTTTTTCCCAACGGTGCTTCAGCCGCTAGTACGAGGTGTGCTCGGCCCTTGGCATCGGTGCTTCGTGCGGCTCGGGCTGTGCGCGCCCAGCCAGCGCAGGGTGCACCTCGCACTGTCCCCACGAGGAGTCACCATATCCATGCCGGGCGTGGAACCGCAGGATATGGAGCGCCGCCGGTGAGACATGCATAACCCCCTTATTCATAAATGTTGCTCATCATCATCATCATTTCAGCTGAAAGACGTCCACTGCTAGACAAAGGCCTCCCAATGATCTCCACTGCGAACAATGGACGTTGCTCAAGTTTAACAATATTTCTGTCTCTTTTCAACACTTACGAGTAAATATCTTAAGCGATGATTATGATTTGTGGGAGAGGAATTGGGCAAGATCTACCGAAAGCCTATTGTGACCCAAGAGGATCTATTGTAGTAAGCCGTCATTGGCTAGATGGTCTCTTTCATATCAACAACTTTGGTGGCATTTATTTCTAGGGGTAAACCTTAAAAAGAGAGAAGCAATCATAAGATACAACCATGGCCATGGCAACAAACTCATATGTAAAGTAGTACCAATTTAAATTTAACTATGGCAAGGTTTTGTAAACCTCATGCAAATGCAACTCTATTAACCTAGATTGCCGAGAAGATGGCAGGTTTTAATTCTCTCAAACATTGAAAGCTGAATTTCATTTTCACTATGATTTGATTGATTGAAATTTAATAGATTATTGTTACTGTGCTGATTCTCATGCTTATCAATAACAAAAGCAATTCAGTGTGAGAATTACCTTCATGTTGGCTTTGAATCATGAAAGATTACAATAACATATTTGCAAGACCTTGAGAAAGTTTGCCTTGTCACGCATTTCGTGCTATTTTATTTATGTTGCTATTTATTTATTACATTAGCACATAAGATGCTTCATTTCATTGGTTTATTTTCATTTATTTTGTACAAGGTCGTCTGTGACTTCACCCTTGTCTGTTTTCTGATTTTCCCCAAGTAAAAGTGGCTGGGTTAATCTTGGATTTAATTAGCACATCACCCGAATCCTCAAAAATAACGCTTTCCAGTTTTGGTACCTGACTGGTAAATAACTATAAAGGTATGAATGACGATGAACTTGGCATTAACATATTTTTTAAAAGACTCATTCTCATCCTTTACGCCACTGTGAAACAAGTTGGGTGTAATTAATATTTTTTATCTTTCAGACAAATCGCGCTCAAAGCGTTGAGCGAAAGATTATCGAAGACGTCAGAGCAGACGCGACAGAAGAACTTATCGACCAAAGTAAATATGGACGCGGTGAGAAAGGGCCAGTCTCACGTGATCCCCCAGTTCCCCGCCGACCCCGAGCCCGCCGCGCCCCCCGCAGAGGCCACGCTAGTCGACCTCGGGGACGCCGCCGTGCCCACCACCAAACACTCATGATGCAGTGATGGCCAATTGCCCCAACAACTTTAGGTCTATAAGTGCGTCGACGGCGGCATCCAAAGTGGTGACAAGACATGTTTAGAGGTGCCAATCAGTCGAGGTCTGTGATTTGATAAAATTATTATTGCAGTTCTATTTATTTACGTCAGCCGTCGATAACCAGCAGATCTATTGGATCGAAAAACCAAAAAATATTCTTAACTGTAAAACCGGGCTGGAATACTGTGCACAAAGTAGTCTCAATTTTTGGCATATTATTCTAAAAAACCTAGAAAGTTCAATTATTATTGAATTTCTTAGCGTTAATGAAAGGAGAAATTAATGAGAAAATTATGTTTAGGATTTGTGAGAAGTGACTGACGCATTTTTTTTTATTAAATTTGACAATGTGCTCAATTCTGCTGTGGCCGCTAAAATCTCTAAATTTAAGTTGTTGGTCTTTTTCATTCACATGGGAATCGAAAAGGATGGGGAGATGAATGAGTTTAATTTTGAATGAATGAAATTTAAAATAAGCAGCGCAGCTGTCAAATTCAGCTTAATTTAGTTGGGATGTTTTTAAATTCCTGCTAAATTACGCGTAAAATCGATGTTTGACGTGTCTAAATGTAGGTTGGCAATCACCTGTCCCTTTTCGTTCTCAAGTACGTGAAAGAGACATAACTTAAATTTAGATATTTTAGCGGCCACGGCAGAATTGAGCCCAATGTTTGATAGTAGGAATTAGATTTAAATTTCTGATTGATTGAATGATGATTGTCTTGTGTAGAAAAGTGTATTTGCTGAAATATCTTATTAAAAAAAGAATGTTTTCATTACATACAAAATATGTATGCTCGATAGAATACTGATACAATATTCTACATAATTATAGAAACATACAAATGAGACTTGGAGATCAACACTTTGGATGCTGTCTTTAATTTAATATTTTTATTTTATGCATTTAGCAACCCCGAATTTTATTAAATTAAATTTAACTTTCTGCCTCAATTCTAAACAAAAGTATTCTGTTTAAAGTCAATATAGTGTTGCAATATTGCATATTGCAAATAAAAATACGATTGAAAAGGGAAATATTTTTGTGAATTTTGAAAATGAATATTTGTTGATATTTTGTTGTGCATGATGGATGAGTAAATGTGTGATATGATACCTTGTAAATATAATTGATATTGGTTAATGTTAATAAATGATATTCAATCACTTGATAATAATTTGTTTATTTATTATTAGTATAAATTATTCTATAGGAATTTATATTCAATAGAAACAATATTTTGAGACAATCAAATTATAAATGCTGCAGGTAGACATACTCTACAAAATAAGGATAAAGTAATGCTATTATAATTATGAGTGTTTCAATTATTTTATGAAAATCTCAGCTTAGAATGAGTCGCCATAACGCAGCGCAGATATAATTAAAAAGAGTACATACAACAGGACTAACTTATGTGTATAAAATATGTAATTAAAAGGGTACACTCCGTGATTTTGAATATATACAAAAAAATACAGGAAGTAAATGACATGAAACTGAGAAAATTTATAGGTTTATTTACGAGTATGTTTGTGTTACGTGCAAGAGGAGTTGCAATTTTGGTTTTGAGATAGAGCAGAGCAAAACTGTTCAGTTTCAGTCTTAACCAACTCATTTTTCGTTAAATACAAAAGTAAGTTTGAAATTAACTTTTCAGTACAGTCAGGAGCAGACAAAGGACTCGCGCGTCGCTAAAACGTTGCAGCCATGTTCAGCTTGACGAGCTCTTCACTGTACGACTACATTTGATTAGACTATTTGTCTTAAAATATGAAATTTTCAATGCTGCCTTGTTCGGAAAGATGCCTCAAACTTTAATATCGAGCTCCGACAAGAAGCAGTCATTTATACATTTTTTCGTTTTTTTTCTCTCACTTTCACTATAACCATTAATATCCACACGATGCAGAAGTCCGTTCACTTTTATACTACTGAGTCATTTGCCTCTTTAGTTAAAACCATCATTGTCTTCTATAATGCTACCTGTAAAAGAAAAAGATAATATATAAAGTCTCAAAAGGTAGCGGAGCATTTGCTAGTGCAGTCCAGTACGGGGGGAGGGGGCCATTATTTGCCATCATTCATTAACGGCCATCGTTTGTTAACCTTTTAACCGCCAAGCATATTTTCTAAGAACTTGCTCCCACCGCCAGCCATAGAAACAAAATCTGTATCAATCAGTCAAGAGGGTAGACGCGCTTTGCGAACAGTAAACATCGTCTCTGTATTATTTTTATTGTGAAAATTGAAATAGTGTTAATTTTTCAAGTTTACTTATTTACTTTTATAGTTTAAGACGAGATTTACAAGTAGTAGTGTTTGTGATAGTTTTGTGCAGGATTTGAGACTAAAATCAGTGTTATTAAATTTCAAATCTCAGTATAGATTTTTCCCTTAAAACCTGGACTATTTGTTATTATTATTGACTAAAAAGTGACGCTGAGTGACGAACTTTACATTGGAGTTAGTGCTAACGCGTGAAAATGTGCACTTTTTGAATTAAAGACAATAACGGTTTTAAGAATTTGTGCCGCTAGAAGTAAACAAAGGAATTGACCTTTGAACCTTATTTGAACCCATACAAATTTGTTCTAACAAAAAGTGCCTGCAAGTTTGTGCATAGCTCGGCGCCGCTCAGCTAGAAAGAGCAAAGCACTTAGAGAAAAATATAAAGTTGCTATAAACTTTCTGACAGGCTATATTTTTTACCAAATTTAGTGAGTATTATAATGGCGTTACGTTGCGAGAAATGCAAAAAGGATATTACCGGCAGGCAACTATTAAAGTGTTCACTTTGCAAAGTATCATATCACGTCATTTGCACGTACATCTCTGAAAAATTGTTCGCTCTTATGACAAAGGAAAAGAAACTAAATTGGAAGTGTTCATTATGCATAGCCAAAAAGAGAGTGGAGGGCACGCATAAGAACAATTCAACACCAACGGCTTCGTTAGATATATGTAAAGATGCAAAACACATAGATAAACAAACCAAGACCTCACCACATACCACTGGCGCCACCGATGCGAAAGCTACCAGCACCGTTAGCACTAGAGCCGCCGACGCCACACCACCGCCGCTGGAGCCGACAGCAGTACCGTCGCCTTCTTCACACGTTGATTACGAAAAATCTGCATCGCAACATAATATTTCACCCATCTACATAAGCACTCCTGAAAGCAATGTTACATGCCGCCGTCAGAGAATTAACATCCCTACAGAAAATAGTAGTAGTTGTAGTGATGACACGGAAGAAGACGAAAATGAAAATGCCAACAGCTTGCATGTGTCTATTTTAAACAGAAGTTACCCTACTAGAGACAGTAACTTTTATGAAGAATATACTGAGGCAATGAAAACTATTCAGGATCTCGAAATGAAATTAGCAAGTGCCGACGACCAAATCATTCAGCTCTTAGAAGAAAACAGTGCACTTTCGAAACGCATCGAGAAAAATGAACGGAAGATCAATTATCTTAGTAATGTATGTAAAACTCCTACCCAAAATACAACTCTAGGTGTCAAGAAACAGAAAAATAAATCAAAAATCCAAAAGTCTAATGAAACTAGCAGCACTACTATATTTACTCACCTCCATAGTAATACTTCTGCAAACGTGACGAACTATACTCATACGGATGTCACAAATGAGCCTGTAGAAGATACGAGAAAAAGGGTGATACGTAAACGCAGAGTAATCATATTAGGTGATGAATCGGGAAGGAGATATCGTGATATTCTGGAAAGGCTACTGGGTGATGAATACTGCGTTACTTCGGTCCTTAAGCCGTATGCCTCACTAGCAGACGTAACATCGAGCAGCGCGGCGCTGTGTAGCGATCTTCGTAAGGATGATTTTGTGATTTTGCTTGCTGGATCCAACGACAGTAACATTGTGAAATTTCAGTCTGCATTGTATACATGTTTAAATAACGCTAAAAATACTAACGTCATATTTTTAGAAATAAGCAGTAATTATTACTTAAATGAGATGAAATTAAATGAGTTAATCCAAGTAGTGAGCAACAATTTGGAAAATATACACTACTCGAAATTATTTTATTTTAAGGATAGGAAAATTGATAAAGTTAACACTTGCCGATCGTTAGTTTTAGATATGATGTTACTAAACCATAGATATAAAGCACGTTCTCCTGCATCAAAAATTAAAGCAACCCATAATGCTAGTACACAAACGGAGCAGGTTTTTTTTCGTGAATAGAAGTAACAATAACAAATCTAAATTTAATCTTAATATATACTACCAGAATACCAGGGGTCTTCGGACAAAATTAACAACTTTTTATCAAAATGTTAGCACATCGATGGTAGAGCTATGGGCTATTACAGAAACAGGATTAAATGACTCAATATGTGATGGAGAGTTGGTTCCAAATGGATATGGTGTAGCGCGCTGCGACCGCTCTGACGGCCGAAAGTTAGGTGGAGCGATGTTGGTCGCTGCGCCCGCGCTATCCCTTAGGACTCTGCATGATGTGCCTAACGTAGATAGATCCATTTTTGAAATAGTCTGTGCCCAAGTATTCAAGGGTGAGAAGTTGCTATTTGTTTGTTGTGTTATATATATACCCCCTAACAGTAAAGAAAATGATTATATGCGTTTGTTCCACATTATTGAGGATATCTGTTCAGTTCATAAAAATGTCTTAGTGGTAGGAGATTTAAACTTGTATTCGGCTTCATTAGAAACTCAATGTTATTTCGAATGTTTTAGAGCCATTTGTGATTTTCGTCAGTGCAATGAAATAACCAACTGTAATAACCGCACTTTAGATGTTGTATTATCAAATTTAAATGAATGCGAAACTTCGGTTCGTTACGAGAGCGACCATCTGGTGACCCCAGATCCACAACATCCACCATTGAATGTAGAGTGCCATTTTAAAATAAGAGAGACCTCTCAAGTTAACAGTTTGCCTGAAAACCATACAAATAACCAGAATCAGAGATACAAATGGAACTTTAACAGGTGTGACTTTCATACTCTGTACTCGGCACTTAGCTCAATTGAATGGAGCCCGCTATACGCGGTGAATAATGTAAAGGAAGCAGTGCATCTGCTTTATATGAAAATAAACGAGGAAATAAATTTGTGTACTCCTAAAAAGACATTAATAAAAAATATATGCAAACGTACTTATCCCAAGTGGTACACAAAAGAAATTATCGATGACATAAAAACAAAAGCACAGTGGCATAGCGCTTATAAAGCTAGTGGTTCCATAGAAGATTATAATATGTTCTCCTACTATCGTAAATTGGCAAAATATAAAATAGATATGGCGTACAATAATTACACAGAGCAACTAGGTAAGGAATTTATAATGAATCCAAGATGTTTTTGGAGCTGGGCAAAAAGTAAAAGGGCAAAAAGAAGTAGTCCATGTATCACTAAAGATGGCAATTTATTGTTAGCATCTGAATGTGCAAATGAACTTGCAAGATATTTTGGTTCTGTGTACGAGTCTGAATCCCCGCGGTTAGATGTGGATGCAGCATTAGCAGCTGCTGGATCATCCGCTGATTACATTCATGTACCTTATCTAAATTTGTGTGAGGTACAAATGGCTCTTAGACAATTAAAGCCTAAAAAGTCCGCTGGGCCAGATGAAATTCCATCTTTTATCATTAAAGATTGTGCTTCTGTTTTAGCTGGTCCACTAACATATATATTTAACCTTTGTTTAGCCACA
>CAOKYR010000461.1:0-30701 GCA_948473455.1 Teleiodes luculella | reverse complement strand
CGATGTTTTCCTTCACTTCACCGTAAAAGCGTTGAATAAATATACACTTGAATAAATGAATCGAAAACACATTGCCGGGTGCCGAGGCTTGAACCCGCGATCTTCCGAACGGAAGTTAACGACTCTACCTACTTGGCCACCGACGATGCTCTACGAAAAATACTAATGAATTTAATTTGGTTGAATTTCCAGATCCTAACGCCCCCCAGCCAGGCCCGTCCTCCGGCGGCACTCCGCCAGAGGAAGAAAGCAAGGGCGACAAGCAGGGAGGGAGTTGAGCTAAACTAGCTTCACAACACTTGCCCAAAGTAACGTAATCTCAGGTATAGTATTACTAAGCCTAGTACTAAGCGCTGACTTAGCCCCACCACTCTACAAATAAAGCTTGTACAAAATGTTGCTCTTAAGGCTGCTATGTAACTGGGCTCGAATTATTATGAGGTTTTGTGTTTTATTGCACTGTGACTGTTTCCAAACCATAGATTGTAAAAATCTTCTGTGTTATTCTTAAATTTGACGTATATGTTATTGTATTTGTATTGAAGTACTGTCTATGTTTAAGTTGGATAGAATGTTTTTAAAATTTCGGACTGTCAATTTTGTTTCTTGAAAACTTTGCACCTGAGGTTTTAATTTAAATGTGTGACTGAAAAAAACAAAGATACTTTTTATCTAAATAAAAAACAGCCTGATGGTGATTTAGCACTATACAGGGCGTCCCACGGCTATGCCACATGGAGGGAAAGTACCAATATTGTAGGTAGGTAATGTTAAAATACATAGTCTTCCTTTTATTTCTGACACTATGTTATTTAGCAAAAAATAACCCTTATGATGAAGCCTTTTGATCGGTATGATAAAACTACTGGAAATTTTATTTTTTATCTCGTATAGCGGGTTCGATTCCCGGTTCAACCATGTAATTATAAAAAAATGTATGAATGCAGTTTTGATCGTTTTTAGAAATAAAATAATGTCTTCTTTCAGTAAAATGTTCTACCTACAATATTTAAGGTACTTTCCCTCCATGTGGCATAGCCGTGGGACGCCCTGTATATGCGTTGATGTCATGATCGCTTTGTATAAAATTAAAAAAACTGTATTTTAAACTTTTCAGGTGAGAAGTTGCTAAGCAACAAAAAATCTGCACTTTAAAAGAAAATTCTTTTTTTTTTTTATTAAACATAGTTGACAATTGAATATAACGTATTTGGTTTTGTATTGAAATTAATCTTACGTAGGTACCTGTAGTCAATTTAAATGAACAAATTCGATACAATTATAGTGTTTGAATATTGTATGTGACGTTTTCTGCAGCCATTAGGGAATCATAGGACGTACATAGCTGTAAGACATTTGATTGTGAATCGTGACACCAGTTGATGATAATAATATTGTCATAGTTTTGGGTATTCAATTTCTATATTAGCTCTATTAACATCATTGGCTGATGTTACCTTTAGTTAGGTAATAATTTATATTTTGTTGCTTTTTATTATATTCTTATCTTTGTGTAATTAATGCAGC
This sequence comes from Teleiodes luculella, assembly GCA_948473455.1. Classification (NCBI taxonomy): domain Eukaryota; kingdom Metazoa; phylum Arthropoda; class Insecta; order Lepidoptera; family Gelechiidae; genus Teleiodes; species Teleiodes luculella. Next base: position 29,174 of record CAOKYR010000461.1, on the reverse strand, counting down.
TAATTTGTGCAGCTATTTTTTTAGAATGCAAAAGGTTTAGTATGTACCTTAAATACGTAAAATTTTACTTTAATTTGTATCAAAAACCTACGCTTAGCTTTTTTTAGTCATAATTTAATTTATTGAATATGTAGGTTATTCGTACAGGCGTAACACAAATAAATAAATTATATCTTCTTTATCTATGTTATGTTATAAATAACTATCACATAAAAGAGTAGAAAATTAAATGAGAATTTTTGGTCACATTACTGATAATTTAATTATAAAAAATATATATTAATGGACTAAATGAAACTGAGAGACTTCCTAACCCCATAAATAAAAAAATCGACTTTATATACCTACCTATTTGTCACGTGACCTTAGTTTGAAAAAAATAAATCAAACTTTGTTATCACAATACAACTTGTATTTTTTAAAGAAATAAAAAAAACTAAATGAATATCCCTGTACTTTGAGTGTCAGACAGCTGATATACATTATCTAAATAAATATTATACCTACTATAGATATACAATATCCAGACATACGGCAAACACAATTAGTGCTTATCACACAAATGTTCGAACCCACGACTTTTGGTGAGAAAACGGGACCCTGCCTAGGAATTCAGTTTCATAGTCTGAAAGACCACATTTTTATATAAAATCACGATATATGTACCACAAAACTTGCGTATTGTCACAGGTATTGTTAAACCTCATTTACGCTGGGGCAACATGGTGTGTGTGTGCGGCTTGGATGTTGCCTCGTTGTGTTGTCAGGTTCCCTGCCCCCATACAAGAGGGACTTTTGACCTCCCAACGTCACCTGTTTTTTTTTGTCAATATGATATACTATACCCTACACGTTCCGTTACTAAAAACCTAATTTCTACGGCTACGTCCATAAAAAAATACATCCTAAAGCCTATGAAATTGCTTTTGAATCAAATGTGATTCATGGGACAGGGAACATGTTAAATGTGCTGCCGCATGCCGGAAATGCCGCAAATATAATCTATTTGTAGCATAACACAAGATTTCACATGCGAAAATTATGTATCATACCGCAATGCCGCAAAATGTTGCTCCAGCGTAATGGCCTTTATGCCAGTTACGCTCGCGCCTTCTTTCTTTTTCTACTGTTTTCTGTCGCACTGTATAGTAGAATCATTCCTGCAAGGTTCTTCGCACAATAATCAATATAATTATGAACAAAGTGCCACACTCATCTTTTCACGATTGTTTTCGCCAAGTTTTGTTCAATAGCATATAGGTATGTGTATGAAGAACCATAGTGATGAGATGAGATTTTTTCAACTTAAAAAAGTATTTGAATTTGTGTTATGCCAGTAGCGCTCTAGGATTTAATTTTTTATTGTTGTCAAAGAGTACAATTTGTTTTATTTTTATTATATCAATTGAGTGAGATTGTTTTGAATAGTTTTTGGTGCTGATTTAATTTTTTCGTGTACATATTTGTAAATAGAATAAACGTATACATTTTTTAGCAAACAATAAATAAATTGTGGTAATTGTATGGCACCTGATTTAGTTACATGAAAATTCTTATTTAACACTTTACAAACGCTATAAAGGCCCTGTTTCGTGATCTTAAAATGTAAATGCAATAAAAGTATATTATATTTCCTTAAAACAAGCCTCCTAACTAAAATCTAAAAGACTTTATTTTCTATAAGGCCCTTTAGTGTGTGCATTGTGCACATCTTTTTGTACTATATTGATTTTGATTGTAGTGTGTTATAATTTGTTAATAAAATATTATGATTACTTTGACGATCTCTAAACGAATAAAGAGTAATTATTATGATTGTGATTTCATTATTTAATTAGTAAATGTACAGCTGAGTGCCAAGTGCGAGAGTTTGACTCACGAAACGTGCTCGTTATAAAAATTTTGCTTCAGCTAACTGTCAATAGATGGCGTACTTTCAATTCCATACAAAATCACGTTTACGCTTTCGATATCAAGCGTGTTTATTTTGGCTCCAAAACTCGCACTCGGCACTCTGAACATCAGAAGTATACTTATAATTGTACATACTAAAATTGCCTTAAATCTTGTAAACTAGCCATCGAAATCGTTCAACGGTTCATGTGGTCTCTTTTTACTGTCGTAAGTATTCACCATACAAGTCAAAATAATTATAAGTCAATTTCTTGTAGACTTGTAGACGTTCCTTTTTACAAATGATTCTTAATAATTATTACAACATGCCTAAGTTCTTCTATTTAAAAAAAAACATCTCGAAAATAAGTTTTAAGTTAGAATTGGTATACCATTACTTGATTGAATCATTACTACTAGAGTCAGGCTGTGTTGGGTAATAATTAGTTTTCACCCCATATCGTAAGATATAAGTCGTGTATTAGATATTAGTCGCCGCCATATTTGTTTGCAAAAAAGACTTACAACTGATTAAACTCGTATTCCAAGGAGGGTGATTTGGCTATTATACATACTAAGAGTTCATCCCATTACTGCATTTTCGTAATATCTAAGAATGCAAGTACTGTAGTAATTATATCATCCTTGCACAATAAAGAAAGTTCTAAATTATGCTATCTGGAATCTATTTAAATTTTATTATTGGAATTAAGTGTATTATAAAACAGACTAATATTATCAATCTATGTAGATAACATTAGTTGTAACTCACGTTAAGCATTTTTAAACTAGAAAAAAGTAATCTAGTATGATGTAACAGTTGAATGTTGTCTCTATTTATCATAATCCAAACTACGGTAAATAATTTAACATACTCTGCCACCAAGATTTGTAAGGTAAAGCCTGACCAAAGAAATAAAAAACCTCGCCATATTGCGGAATTTCAATAGAACTGATTTTTTAATGGAAATTGTTGCCATAAACAAAACTATACACGTGGCGCCCCCAGGGCAAGTTTTTTTATTTATTTGGTCAGGCTTTTCACGAAAAGCAAGCGCACAGAAGTTCACTCCGCAAAATAATTTAAATGAAAAGCTACTTACAATACAAATACTTACTTATTACTTTTTTGCTTAGAACATGGTCCAAGAAAACAAGGTCTTACAATTTAGACCACGTAACTGACACAAGCCTACGTTATTTTGCCTGTTCATCCTTGTCGAATGCGTGTAATAGACAAGGATGAACAACCCAAAATGACGTAGGCTTGTGTCAGTCACGTGGTCTAATTGTTTGACCTTGTTTTCTTGGACCACGCTATAGAAGTAATATAACACACCTAGTAGTTGTCTCTTTTTCTAACGTATATCGCCCTACTCTTTCGCACTCTTCCATTCTATTGATTGCGATCTTCCCACAGAACAACCCAAAACCTACCTTGTCAATACAGTCAAAAACATGCCGAGCTGAACTCTTTGGACTCGGCTCCGTTGTCTTCTTCTTCTTCTTTTCGAGTCGACAGCAAACTCAGACAGTCTCGGCCCATAACCAGCCACACGAATAGCGTCGCCAGTAGCCTTCATCAAGTCCTCTCGCGTGCAGGTGACAGGACAAGATGGGCAGCTAATGAGATGGTCCATTTTCTGGGGAACCATACCACACCTACACTCCAAGTTAGAGTCACCTATGAAACCCCATCGGTATAAGTTATCCCTAGTCCGACCCACCTGGGTCCGGAGTCTGTTGAGGTAGGCCATGACTTTTCCAGATAGGCCATGACTGTTTATAACCATGGGGGAGACCCTCAGCTATCGGGACATATGGGTTAGGCATAATGGCTCCGTTGAATAAGAGAGGATCGCGGTGCGTTTGATCAGCTTACCTTACAGTAAACTGTACTTGAAGCTTCAGACACATTTGAGTGCGGTTCACAGTACATACCAAAATATATGTCCATTTATATGTAATAATTGGGTTATATTACATAGATATTTTATAATATCTTAACACACAATATTCAGTACAATCATATCGTAATAATGTATTTATAGTACTTACTAAAAAAGTAGTTTTATTTAGGGCATCTATCTATTTATATGTTAAAAACCAATAACGTTTTAAAAACGTTTCCATCGAAATGGGGTAAGAGATCAAATGATTGGATAACTTGCTTCTCTTTTTATTTTATCAAACAGAATGAAAGATGCTTAATTATTTGGTCTCTTCACAATGAACAACAATTATTTAAACACTTCTAAATGTACATTCAACAGCATATAAATTGAGCGTTTTCGATATAAAATGTGAGCGTATTTTATAATATGACAGGTATTACAAAAATGTAACATTTTGCACAAAAATATCTATCTGACGAATTAATAACTCTGTTTTCTATTAAACTGAAAATTTTTATATTTATATTTTAGTACATTCAAACATGTACTTAAATAATTTAGAATAACAGTAACAATATAAAAAAGTTTCCTAAATTAATGTCTCTAAAGAGACAACTTTTAACAGTTGTTGGCTGTACACATAGAGCGTTAGTATAATTTTCAATTTGAAACAGATCTCTGCCTTTGCAGGATAATATCAACTTGTGATTGTTATAGAGTAGATTACTTTTGTACGGGCTGTGTAAATAAATATTTATTATAGAATTTTAGCAATCTTTGTTCGAGAACTAACTAAATTACTGTAAATTCTGACGGAAAGTAGCGTAATTATGTAATGAAATTAGTATCATTATGAATGTAATTCGAAATTTAAAGTTAGAAGGAAGCGTCTATGTTTGTCGTAATCTATTTATCTATTTTTTAAAAGGAAATCTATTAAGTACGTATTAGATAGGTACTTACTAAAGCCAGCCTGACCAGAAAAATAAAAATGTCTGCTCTGGGGGCGCCACGGGTTTTATTTTTTAGCCTGGCCATAGTAAAAATATAAACATCGCCTTGCCAATTTGTCAGAAATATTTAAAAGAACTTTTCTGGTCAGGGTTTTCTTAACTGTACCGATTTCCCCGTACCGAAAGTCATTAACCATTCAATAACACTCTTCTACGATGCGAAGGTAATGGCAATAGCCAGTTTAAACAATGTCTCGGAAAAAAGGAACACAGTTTATAAAAAAAGTAAATTGACGTAATTGCCCGTCTTAATAGGACTCAAAATTTCAAAGATATTTGGCCAATTGTCGGCTCCATTTAGCTTTACTTTACTCAATAATTAATTACATGTGATTATTTGGATCATTACAGATAAAATATGATGTCAAAATTTCTAAAGTAAAAAAATAATGTATTGACAAGCACTATTAAATAAATAAACGAGAATAAAGTAGAAATATTAAATTTGTATTGTTTTGTATCTAGTTTGTCGTGCAACAAACTGAGATTAAACATTTTAAAAATAACTGCTTTTTGTTTTATTGTCCCAGTAGTGTCGTCGAGCCGAGCCATCTTTGTTTAGCATAAAATATGTGAAAAATAGAGGGCGCCATATTACCTAATAATTCCTTGCTCTATCCTGCGAGACGAGAGCCAGCCGTTTGAGCAAAACTTAATAACTTCATTAAAAAGGCGTCGAAAAGTGATTTGTAAAATCTAACTTCGAATATAAAACCTTTTGACTTTTTTTGACCTTCAGGGTCGCAACCCCTATAATGGGGCCACAGAGGTTTGGACTCCTAACTTCACTTGACATCTTGTCAGTTGGCGCAGTGGTTTAGCGTTAGCTGTGAAGCTTATGAAAGCTAAGTTACACGGTTCAAATCCATTGACTATTCAACATAGTTTTTTTCTGTTCTAATAAAAACGGACTTCTCACTATAATATTTATAAAATGTTGGCGTCAGCCCAGCATCACCGTGATCGAATTTCGCGAATTCAACTATACAGGCCTTTAGTCGATAGTAAAGTAGATTTTGTCATATTTTGTCAGACTTTGTTAGCCAGTCGTTCAAAAGTTATAAGGGCGAGTTACTGTCTCCGCTGGGCTGACGTCAATCCAGCATCACCATTCTTAATACTCCAAAACTACAGCACCTAGCTCGAATTGGATTGGACGAGGGTTTTGTCGCTACTTTGTCAGGCTTACATACAAAAATTTAGACTTCGTCGTTACACCGTTTAGAAGTTATACGGTTGTGTTACTGTCTCCGCTGGGTTGACGTCAACCCAGCGGAGACAGTAACACAACCGTATAACTTTTAAACGGTGTAACGACGAAGTCTAAATTTTTGTATGTAAGCCTGACAAAGTAGCGACAAAACCCTCGTCCAATCCAATTCGAGCTAGGTGCTGTAGTTTTGGAGTATTAAGAATGGTGATGCTGGATTGACGTCAGCCCAGCGGAGACAGTAACTCGCCCTTATAACTTTTGAACGACTGGCTGACAAAGTCTGACAAAATATGACAAAATCTACTTTACTATCGACTAAAGGCCTGTATAGTTGAATTCGCGAAATTCGATCACGGTGATGCTGGGCTGACGCCAACTTATAAAATCAAGATATAAAAAAGTGACGGCGGCGCGGCGCGGCGGTCGAGATAACTAGTTTCTTGTGAAGCAAGTGTAGGCACATAATAATCTACTCTGCACTGCAGATGACGACGACAATTCAATTTTAAAGCTAAAGGGGTCACAAGGGTCTACCTCAGTCTGGATAGATTCTAATCGATGAAATATTGTAGAATAAAATACAGACATAATATTCATAAATTATAAATATATTTTGTATTGATTCTAATTTTATTAAAAGAATGAAATCCCCATAGCAAACACTGCGTCTCTTATAAAAAAAGTTAAAAATAAAAAAAGACTAAAACATGAATATGTGCTCGTGGGACTTAGCGACATTTCCGAAATAAGGCTACACCTTCCTAATTATTGGCTTAGCTAGCTATACTGACAACATTCTTGTAACGATTTAGTTTATTGTAAGTGTAAGACAGATGGCATTGTTTGAAATTTTAGAAGTATCATTGGCCGTTGGTTCGTTCTTTTCTGCCCCTTTGGAGCGATAGATGGCGCCCTCAATGGCGTTCGCACAGCGTTCGGCAGGGGGGTCAGCAATCTCGTGTTTTGTCTGTACGTCTGTCTACTGAGCACAGGGTCGCGGGTTCGAATCCCGCCCAGGGCAAACATTCGTGTGATGAGCACTTGTGTTTGCCTTGTGTCTGGATGTTGTATAATTTATTTAAGTATGTAGATCAGCCGTCCGACATCCACAGTACAGGCTCTGCCTAGTTTGGGGTCAGATGGCCGTGTGTGAGATGTCCCACATATTATTATTATTATATAAGTATATCTTTGTACGCAGAAAATGTTAACAACACATTGACTGGGGAAATACAACAACAGGCAGTAGCCATACAGTCGCAAACAGCAAGTTTGAACACTGTTTTGGAGCAACTGTCAAACAGAATAGCCAATCAGGCCTCAGCAGCAGCGCGACAAATGGAGACGATTTAGCGTCAAGAAGCAGCTTCATATAGGCTGATGGAAACCTTAGAAAAACAGTCGGTGAATCAAATGGCCCTGCTGCAAAGACTCGCAAAGTCAATTGAACAACAAAGTACTATGCTTGGGTTACTGATAAATGCTACAAGAAATCAAACAGCCACTATGGAGAGGCGGCTAGACGAAGATAACAGATATTATGAATGTCCTCAGTAATAGTGGAAACTTTTGCCTAAGTCCTAGATCCGTAGTAAAATTCTCCCCAGTCCCAGCTCCATAGCTATAGGTAGGTAGGTACTGCCCTTTTCGCTACAGCCTAACCGCTTCGGTCACATTTAGCGAATAGTCGAACACGGCTTCACTGTGTTCGATCTGTCACACAGCGATTAATTGGGGCACTCGCAGCGAGTACTCGCTCAGTGTGACCGTGTTCATTACCTGCTATTCGCTGTGTGTGACCGAGGCTTAAGTATGGAATGTTATTCGCAGCGAATAGTCCTGTCACACACACTGAGCGAGTTCTCGCTGCGAGAGTGGCAGCGAGCGACTAATCGCTGTGTGTGACCGAGATTTAACTCAACCCACGCAAACATGATACCGGACACCACATGACTGTGACCACACCAAGGGCCCTATAAAAATGAGTCATTATATTCGATTGACTGACTGACCCACTATGTTCTTCCTATTCGAAGATAAGATGACGCATATAATTAAAATATATTAAAAATCTGCAGACATGACATGATGAATGACATGTTTCAGAATTAGAACAATAAACAGCCTAAATGCTTTTAAACAACTTCTAAATAATTCAAATTTAAAATCTAGCTAAGTGTAAGTACTAACTACTGTTGAAGAAAGAATATAAAAACCTGCTTTAGGGGCGCCAATATTTGCGCCGCCTGCGCCGGTATTTTTATGACAACATGTAGGTACCTATGATTAGATTACATTCTCTTTAACAACAATATCCATTATGAAATTAGTTTCATTAAAATTCCGCAATATGGCGAGATTTTTAATTTCTCGTCAGACTATACAGGGCGTCCCACGGCTATGCCACATGGAGGGAAAGTACCTTAAATATTGTAGATAGAACATTTTACTGAAAGGAAACATTATTTTATTTCTAAAAACTATTAAAACTGCATTCATACATTTTTTAATAATTACATGGTTGAACCGGGAATCGAACCCGCTATACGAGAAAAAAATATATCCTATAGTTTTATCATACCGATCGAAAGGCTTCATCATAAGGGTTATTTTTTGCTAAATAACATAGTGTCAGAAATAAAAGGAAGACTATGTATTTTAACATTTTTAACACAAAATTTATCAATTTTATCAAATGCGCAAAATGACCCCCATGCTTTTGAATACTTACAAATCACACTCTTTATTTCACTCCTTGTCGATTTTTTAACTTGTTGTGGTGGATATTTAGAATAATACGTCTAAGGTCTGTTTGTAGCTCGTGGACACTTTCGTACAGGTTCTTGTGAACTAAATTTTTTAACATAATCCCATAAAAAAAATCCTAACGGGGCTAGATCTGGCGAACTAGGCCGGCCCCCTCAAATGTTAAAATTCATAGTCTTCCTTTTATATCTAATACTATGTTATTTAGCAAAAAATAAATTCTTATGATGAAGCCTTTCGATTGGTATGATAAAACTACAGGGTGATTTTTTTTTCTCGTGTAGCGGGTTCGATTCCCGGTTCAACCATGTAATTATTAAAGAATGTATGAATGCAGTTTTAATAGTTTTTAGAAATAAAATAATGTCTTCTTTCAGTAAAATGTTCTAACTACAATATTTAAGGTACTTTCCCTCCATGTGGCATAGCCGTGGGACGCCCTGTATTTAAGTTACGATTCATCTCAGCCGAAAGACGTCCACTGCTGGACAAAGGCCTCCCCCAAGGATCTTCACAATGATCGGTCCTACGCTGCCCGCATCCAGCTGCTTCCCGCGACTCTCACCAGATCGTCGGTCCACCTCGTGGGGGGCCTGCCCACACTACGTCTTTCAACCTATTGCCACGCGATTCTTCACGCTATGTCGGTGATTCTGGTTCGCCTGCGGATCTCTTTATTCCTGATTCAATCACGCAAGGAAACTCCAAGCATAGCCTTCTCCATCGCTCTTGTTTGTTACGATTATTTTATTCTAAAGAAACAATCTCACTAAAATCTCACATCCCAGTCGCCGGATTCACAAAGTGAGATCATAGTACCAATTTTTAAGGTTGCTAGTTCTAAATATTCTTTTTGATTATTTAAGTTTTTCTTCTAAAAATCGCGATACGCACGCGCGCCCGTCTGTCCGTCGTTATTAGAGATGGGCAATAGTTTTTGCCCGTTTCATTCCGCCCGGGTTATAACTGGGTTAAAACCCAAAGACCGAGTAATAACCCATTATCTACTTTTTTGGTGGGCAAAAACTCAGAAATATGAAAAATGAAGAAAAAAACAATCGGATTTGTTTATTTATGATAATTAGTCACACATACAAACTCGGCATCAGTTTAGCGCCGCTTTAAATTGAAAAGTTCAATGTTAAAAATCGAAATAATTTTCATTGTTTTCGTTTATGGGCTGATATCAATGATACTCAAATCAGGGCTAAGTTACTTTGATGAAACTTGGTATAGAGATAGAATAGACCTTGGGAAAGGACATAGGCTAACTTTTACTGCGGGAAAATATCTAATTCCCACGGGAAAAACGAAGCTGAGGGGCGAAAAAGTTTTTATGAAACTTGGCTATTGTTTCAGGTAACTTTCCATCCCCAGGATATATTCTATCTTATTAGATAGAATATATCCTGGGGATGGAAAGTTACCTTTTACCGCAGGAAAAAAATATTCCCATGGGAAAAATAGTGGCGCACTTCAAAAGTTTTGCTGACACTTGGCACAGAGGTAGCTAGTATAGACCTTCAGGATGTATAAAGGCTACCTTATACCGCTTATAAATTTAATTAAAACCTTATTCGCTTTTGAACCGATTGCTTTCAAAATTAATGTCTAGGGTTCTTTCCAGTGATTTCCAATGACGAAACTGAGGTCAAAATTAGAATAAAATGGCCGCCGTTTTGAACTTTTTTGTTTCTGAACGGATTGCTTTCAAAATTGATATCTAGGGTCCCCAGTGGTCTCCGATGACGAAACTGAGGACAAAATTGGAAAAAAATTGACGCTATTTTCAACTTTTTTGCTACTGAACGGATCGCTTACAAAATTGATATCTAGGGTCTCCAGTGGTGTCCGATGACGAATCTGAGAGCAAAGTTGGAAAAAATGGCCGCTATTTTGAACTCTTTCGTTTCTGTACCGATTGCTTCCAAAATAGATATCTAAGGTTCCCAGTGGTGTTTGATGCAGAAACTGAGGCCAAATTGAAAAAATGGCCACCATTTTGAGCTTTTTTGTTTCTGAATGGATTACTTCCAAAGTTGATATCTAGGGTCCCTAGTAGTGTTCGGTGACGAATCTTCGGTCAAAATTGAAAAAATGGCTGCTTTTTTGTACTTTCTTTTCTTAGTGTGGGGGTTGGGAAAATTTTATTCTGACGTCAGATTTGTTAGAGTCTAGAGAGTACTGGGAATGAAAATCTAGCAAAAAAGTTTGAAATGGCTGCTATTTTTTCAAGTCTAACGTCAGATTCGTTATTGAATAACTTTGGGGACCTATCGATTTTGAAAGCAATTCGTTCAGAAAAAAAGAAGTTCAAAATGGCAGCCATTTCTCCAATTTTGACCTTAGATTCTTCATCGGTCACACCCTAGATATCAATTTTGAAAACAATTCGTTCAAAAAGAAAAAAGTTCAAAATGGCGGCCATTTTTTCCAATTTTGACCTCAGATTCGTCATCGGAGACCACTGGGGACCTTAGATATCAATTTTGAAATCAATCCGTTGAGAAACAAAATAGTTTAAAATGGCAGCCATTTTTACCGACTTTGATCTCAGGTTCGTCATTTGACACCACTGGGGACCGCAGATATCAATTTTGAAAGCAATCCGTTCAGAAACAAAAATGTACATAGGTACTGGCGGGCATTTTTACCATTTTTTACCTCAGATTAATCATTGGACACCACTGGGAGCCTTAGATATCGACTTTCAAAGCAATCATTTGAAAAGCAATAATATCAAAATATCGGACATTTTTTCCAATTCTGACCTCAAATTATTATTCGTCATTTTTTAGGCTAAAAACAAAAAAGTTCAAAACTACACGAATATATCCTTCCTAAGGTCTATTCTATCTCTGTACCAAGTTTCATCAAAATAATCCGCCCTCTCTACCATTTTTCCCGTGGGAATGATGTATTTTCCCGCGGTAAAAGGCAGCCTATATCCATCCCCTAGGTCCGTTCTATCTCTGTGCCAAGTTTCATCGAGACTTTCCTCCTGCGCTATCATTTTTTCCGTGGGAAAAAGGTATTTTACCGCGGTAAAAGGTAGCCTTTGTCCTTCCCCAAGGTCTATTCTGGTTCTGTACCAAGTTTCATCAAAATCGGTTCAGTGGTTTTGGCGTGGAAGCGTAACAAACAGACTGACACAGTTCCTTTTGCATAAATTTATAATATAAGTAGGGATAATTTAGTGTAAAATCTTCAGTTACCTTTGTTACGAGTGTAGTAGGCTATTTTTTTAAATTAAACTATGCTTTTCGTGTATATTCATATGTTTATTGCAATAATAGACACTTGAATTACCATTATTAGTGTATTTGAGTTTTTGCCCACCTGTTTGGGTTTTAACCCGGGCGATAATGGGCAATAATGGGTTATTACTCTCATGAGGGTTATAACCCGGGTCGTTGCCCATCTATAGTCGTTATGCTTTCTGTCTTTCTCTGTCTGTAATTCTGTATTTGTAGGTAGATTTTTTTATTATATTAAAAGAAAATTCGAACGGATATAATAAATTAATGACGTTTCGGAACTTTTTGACAGCTATAACACGCTGGCAACACTGTCACTTGCAGATTGATGTCTCACGTACGGATGTAGAGAAAGTAAATCGCAAGTTTTCCGAGTTTATTGCCACTGAATTATGAAATAAACGTTTCCGTGTTGTGAGAAATGCTCTTATTGTTGTCTCGAGTCGTTCGCGAGTGTCCAAAATCAAGCTCCTTGACGCTAAAAAGTTGGAAAACTGCGATGATTGATTCATCGATTCATGTGTGTTTGAAGTGATTTTTATGCATTATAGCCGAGTTTAGCGGGCAGAATGCCGCGAGGGGAAAACAGGCCGAGTGTCCTGTTGTCCCGGGACGAGAACGACCAAGTGTTTAGCCTCATAGGACCGAAATGCCAGGTATGTTTGCGTGTGGTCTACACACACTACCTACCTCGTGATTCAGTCCTTAGATTGCATATCTGTGTCTATCTGCGAATTATCTGGTGATAACGCTCGATAATACGGTTTTTCATAGTATATTCGGTTCAGGATTAATGTTTTATTCGATGTCACTTATCAGTTATTTGGTTTACAATAGGTTTTATGAACTAAACCAAGCAGCTGTCTTTACAAGGATTCTCATTACGTGTTATGACTACCAATTACTACAACACCAGTGAGAATCAATTCGAAGTTCGTCTGCCTTCTTACTATTAAGGAAAGGAATAAAAACAGAATTATGTTAATGTTTTTAACACACTTTTATTTTCATATTAGGTCATCCTCATTACACTTCAAGGTTTATGATAATTAGCATTCTACTTAGCAGTACAATCAGCAGCAATCATGTTAAACCAAAAACTATCGCTGGTTGATTCCAATGTCTTTATATTTTATTGTGCAAAATTGCCATGATATTACTTTTTTTCCCTATTTATTATAATACAATACAATAATAATATATTTTATTGGCATGAAATATACAAAAAAATCTTAGTAATATATGAATTTATCACTAAATCAACAGGTGGCCTTATTGCTATGGTAGCAGGTTCTTTCAGGCAACCTTAGGGTAAATAAATTATACAACGATAAGACTATATGAGTATCAATAATGTCTTCTAGGGCTCTAGGCAATTAAAAGCAAGTAGATAAAATTTGAATAAAATTTAATAATAATCTTAGGCAAGCTATCTACTTTGTAGCTGACTAACATCCTTGAGTTAACTACATCATCAATTATGATAAACATATTAATAAATATTGGAGGATATCTGAGATTTTTTTATAAATACTGTATAAGAAAGTTCTTAAAATATTGCAAATTAAGTTCTAAATATGGCAAATACTTTTATGTCCCCAAATATTAACCAGTTTTTCGCAAAAAATATATTGTCAGCAAAACTAAGTGATTTAAACCTCCAAAATTCAAACTAACTATAACACTTAATCTTAATTTTGTTAAAGTGAAAGTTACTATCAATGAATGCATCTAAAGTCATTTTATATTTTAAATTTGAACTGTTTAAAAATTTAATATTGTAAATTAAATATGACTAAATATTGTTTTTAGATATTCTTGACATATTTGTCCTCTTTTATGTGTAGACTTAAGTAGTAGTCCTAGGTAACTTAATAAATTTTGATAAATTGCAACCTGAGACTGTAATATAAAATTTTAACTGATGTCTATGTTCTCCTTATTTAGACATAATTTATTTGTAAATTCTTTAAAACATAGCAAACAAAAGTAAGGCTGCTATGGCATAAATTTAATAGCATGAACACACATTTTCACAGGTTTTCTCAAAGAATGTTCATAAATTTAACAGTTAAGGTTTTATTGGCATTATAGCAGGCCTATCACTAATTAATTAGCTATGTATGTGAAGTAGGTATATGTAATATTTTTAGTTCTGTTGGGTGTTTCGCAAATGTAACGTTTGAGGGTCGTCCAAGCTTGAAAATCTATAAAAACATTTGATTTCTTCACTGGTATATTTTTCTTATTAAAATGTATCACAAATAGATATTAATGCATCAGTAATATACTGCATAATGTATGTAAGAAACCGATAATATTTTTTTAAAGTCAAAAATTCTAAGTTCTTTGGCGCGTCCTTTGCTTTCTTTTATTTGTTTATCAGAGAAAACTTACTTTTTAAATTAAAATAAGCATAAAATTTAAATGTCATATTGATTACTAATACTTACGGCAATTGTAAGTGAATTTTAGCTTCATATACAGTTTTAATCTTCAACTTATAGCACAAACAATTCTGTCCGAAGAAAAGTACTAATTTATTTGGCGCAATCAAATCGTTTACCTATTCTGCTTATTATGACTACTGAAATTTATTCTCGATGATTCCCGCACCCCTCAACCACCCGCTATACAACGCCAAGAGCCGACGTGCGTAAAATTTACGGAGCGACGAAAAATATTTTTTTTCTTATCTATTACGGACTTTGGTCAGGTAAGTGCCTAATTTATTCGATAGTTATTTAAATGCTGATATTTATTTAATTTGCTTGGAAATTTTTGTATACATGTCTTTAGTCAACTATCGTCCACGTGGCAATACAAGGTTATAATCGTAAATCAAACTTGTGAGAAAAAAAATAAAAATTGGTGATTTCTAATTTCTTTGTCACTAATTTCTTTGGATTTCTTTGGCTTAGTCCGCCAAAGAAATTAGAGATGATACAAAGAAATTAGAAAAAATAACATTTTTATGCATTTTTATAGACACAGTCTGCATAATTTACAGCATCGAGTACTAAATACTACAATTAAAAAGCTTAAGTGCAATTAAATGACAAATTAAATATTTTTTTTCAAAATTAACTTTTGCTAAATTAAGTTTTTAGAGTTCCGAACCAAAATAGTAAAAACGGAAGTAGGCAATAGCCATGGCAGTAGCCAGGCTGAATAAAGAAATTGGTGAAATGGCTTATTTCAATTTCCTTTGTTTCAGAACTTTAAACATACTAAGTCTGCCATGAAAATAAAAATTAAACCAAAACCTATAAATATAACAAACACTAAAGATCACGACGAGAATTCCAGCAATAATTCTAGGGAAGATGGGAAGAAAAAACAAACAAAAAAAGAGAGGTTGGAAAAGAAAAGACTTGCTGAGCACAGGAGATTAGAAAGAATTAGAAATGACCCTGAACGCTATGCGGAATTTAAATCTAAACAGAGAGAGAGAGCTATCATAAAAGAAAGGCTGCTAAGAAAATTTTGCCTGTTAGTGAGATGCCAACTAAAGATCAAAAAATTATCCGAAAACGTAACAGAGATAACTTCATATCGTTTTATTATAGGAAGAAACAGCATAAACGACTCGAAGTGCTACTGGAAGAAAATAGTCCTCCTGAATCTGAAGAAAATAAAAAAAATAAAAAAGTGATTTTACTACTTATTCATAATAATTTAATAAATAATGTCAAGACAAATAAAGTCTATTTTGTTATATAATAGTTTTTTATTTAAATAATCTAAGGCAAATTTATAATTTATTTGGCCACAAATCTTATTTTTTTTGGCATGTTTTATAATTTCTATGGGAAAAATCTAATTTCTTTGGTACATGTCTAATTTCTTTGGCCAAAAATATTTTAAATCGCTAAAACTTCGAAACGGCTTGATAAATCTTAGGGCCATTTATATTAAAATGTTGACCTTAAAGGCCTCTATAAACAATGTTATTTAATATTTAGAAAATATTAAAAAAAAAACGCGCCAACGAAATTAGGACTTTTGAGATACTTTTTGCGAAACACCCTGTTGTGATACAAGAGTAAAGTTTCTCTTGATTCAACAGCCTTGATAAAATCTGTGAGAGGGAAAGTGCAACAATCCTGTTTGGAGCATGCCAAGTGGAGACAGTACAGTTACCATTACTGTCCATGCCCACCACATAATAATGAAAACATCATGATATTGTACTGTAGTAGTAAAATATATAACCACAGTTCCACATTATATTTGAACATACTGGACACATTCAGCATTCATAAAAAAGCTTTCCTGTAATATTTATAGATGGTAAAGTATATTCTATTCTATTCTTTTCTATGGTAAAGATTTTTATGTAATGTATTTTGGTGATAGTTTTTATGAAAGTTAAATTTATGATAAAGTATATAAAGATTTATTTTTATGATAAAGTATATTCGATTCTATTCTATTTTATGGTAAAGATTTTATTTAATTACTATATAATTTCTGATGGTAAAGTTAATTTTTTAATTCACATTCATTTTTAATTGAATTTGAGGAAACTCTAACTTTAATGTAGATTTTTTTTTGCTAAAATGTGTTAATTATACAACAATTAATACTAGTTACTATACATTTGACTGCTTTGTACAATAATTAGACATAGGGAAAGTCCCTAATAATCAAGTTTCCTTACTTTACTTATTGCATTTGAATTATTATTTATTCCTTTATATAATGTATATTTTTCCCACTAGACAGTTTTCAAAAGCTAGATTGTTGCAGGCCATTGTGTAAGGCAAGCAATGTTTACATGTGCCAATGAAAATATCCAAAGACGGCCATTGTAAACATCTTTGTCAGTATTGTTTTTGTATAGACTTAGGGCTTAGGTATAACAGAGACCCCCACACTTCGATCAATTGTATATCAATGCCCCCACACTAGCGTCATTTGAGCGTCGTCGTCGCCGTAACAGCGTCCGCGTCCCTCTTTTCTTTCACTCGCCTTGCTGCCTATGATTGTATGCGTGACGCCGACGCTCGAAAAACCCCTTCAGGTAACAATTACTCTTCAGGTAACAATGCCCGTACCCGCCGGCGGGGGCGCGGCCAAAACCAAAATCAAAACTAATAAATCAGAGATGGAGCCCCTCAGGGGTCGTCTCCTTCATTCGAGGCTCCCTTGAGCCGCCCCTAGACGCTTTGGTACATGACTACTTTGGGGTAGAGCCATCCGCTCCCCCACAAGTCTGGTAAAGCTTGATTCGTCGTACTTTTTCGACTGATGCATAGGTCAATTAAAAAAAAAAGCTCGAAAAACTCTTCACAACTCGGATGGATATTTTAGTATATTATTTGTTATATCATTATTATACAAATATGTTTGTTTATGAGTATAATATGTATGTATAAATAGAATAAGTATAGAACGCACGAGTTTCGCGTAGGTTGCTTAACTTGTTTTGCTTCAATCCCCAACTTACTGGAAACAAGGCCAATCAATAAAGTAATTTAAGTGCTTTCTGTGCCTACACCCAGCTATTAACATTAACCTGGATTAGGTTGCCATGCTGACCACAATGGCCTAAAATAGTCCACTACTAGACCAAGCCCACAGTATGAGAGTTTACATGCAACCTGTCGTAAGAAAGCATGCACATTCTGTGTTACAGGTTGCATTTATAAACTCCCCACTGCCTGAATGCTTTGAGATTGGAACAATCTATCGGATCCAGCAGCTACCCGCGACCCTTAGACAAGCCCGCCCTTGTGACGTCACTTTTTACAAACAACTTTTGGTAATGTTTTCTTTCATCGAAAAAGCGCCACACGAGCAAGTCTATGTGACGTTCCACGGCCAAAAGGACCTTATGGTCGGAATTTTTCGGAATTTAAAACCATATTTGTATGAATGGAAACTCTACCGATGCTCGTTAGTAAATTATATTTCTCGGTATTGTAGTCATGATTAATAGCTCTAATATTCAAAGCATGAGAAAAATATATATTAAAATAAGCTTCACCCTGTTTTAGTTCCTTATTTGTAATTGTAGACAATGTAATTAGCAAAATAATGATTTTGGTTGTCTAAACCCCTCACTCCAATCTCCGAGAGTTCATCGGAATTTTTCAGCCAGCAACAACATAATGAATGACCATATTATTTATAGGTGGTGGAGAGACTACTATTTGGTATTCTGTGGTGGTGGCAATTTCTGATAAATAGTTTCAGAAGTTGCCGCTACCGCTTCAAAAAAACAAACAGAGACAACGAAAATCAAACAAACATCTGGGAATGATCTTTATCGGCATTATTATCCACTAATCACTACTTATTATAAAACAAAGTCGCTTTCTCTGTCCCTATGTCCCCATCTATGTCCCTTTGTATGCTTAAATCTTTAAAACTACACAATGGATTTTGATGCGGTATTTTTTAGTAGAAAGAGGGATTCAAGAGGAAGGTTTATATGTATAATACATACATAATATACTTAAGGATAACCCACAATAACCATTTTCCCATGCGGAGCTGGGGCGGGTCGCTAGTATGTATTATAAACCCGAAAGTTTGTGACGATGAATGTATGGATGTTTGTTACTATTTCGCGCAAAAACTACTGAATGGGTTTTAATAAAGCTTTACAGGAAAAATCATCTTATTGTTCTTCCTGTTATTTTATTACTTACACTGTTGTTACATATAAAGACTGACTTTTCCTTGGTGTTGCATCTAACACCCGAACCCCACGCGGATAAAGGCGTGAAGCCGGATGGTATTGGAGTTTATATGCAACCTGTAAAACAGATTGCGCTCGCTTCCTATGGGAGTTTGCTAATATCACTACGGTTTGTACCGCTTCCTCTGTCTGTAGGTTACTAACCTATAAGTTGGTAGATTCATTACTGAACACTTTGGACGGTGCACCATTCTTATGTCCATTGAATAAGGAACAGAACCGCGTTGCGCTTGATCTACTATCTTTCCGTCCCACGCCAGCGTTATTATTATGTTACACTGCTCCCTATAAATTTTATTTTTTCCGATTAGATCAGCTGTTTAGGCGCAACAGATAACAGACAGACAGAGTTAATTTTGCATTGACAATTACCTACTAGCTTTCTAAATACCTTATCCACGGTAAAAAGTACGTCTTCCACACTAAGGGGTTCGAATCCTGCAGCTGAAATAAGCACTTGTACCTGTAATAGTCAGCTGTCTGATACCTATAAGTATCTTATCTTATCTTATCTTATCTAGCCTAAGCTGTCCCACTGCTGGGCAAAGGCCTCCCTCTTTTTCTTCCACTGCTCCCTGTCCTGAGCTACTTCTGGCCAGTCTTTCAAGTAGCTATCAAGCTCGTCCCGCCATCTTCTACGCGGCCGTCCACGTCTACGCCTATTGGTTGGTGGGTTCCAAACCGTGGTTTCTTTTGCCCATAGGTCTTGAGGCATGCGGCAGACGTGTCCGGCCCAGTCCCACTTAAGTTTGGCAGCAACTTGGGTGGCGTCAGCAATCTGAGTCCTGGACCGCAGTATGCCATTTCTGACTCGATCACTCAATTTCAGACCTAGCATACTGCGCTCCATGGCTCTCTGGCATACAGAAAGTCGGGACCTCTGATGTTCTGTCAAAGACCATGTTTGTGCGCCATATGTGAGGATCGGGAGAATGCAGCTGTCCATAATTTTGCGCTTTAGTGAAAGTGGTAGATCGCTTTTCATGAAACTTTTCATGGACCAATAGCTCCTCCAGGCGTTTTCAGTGCGTCTTGCAATCTCTTGTTCTTGCCGAGCCTGGAAGGAAACTATTTGGCCCAGATATATATATTCATGGACATACTCCATTCTCCCGTCGTCCACTGTTACAGGTCGTTGGGTGCTGTTCGTCATTAGTTTGGTCTTAGACATGTTCATCATTAGTCCCGACTCTCTACTTGCCGAGCTTAGATCCTGAAGCATCTGTTGGATCTCTGACGTAGATGATGCAAACAAGACAATGTCGTCCGCGAAGCGAAGATTTGTCAATTTTCGCTCGCCGACGACAATGCCCTTCCCATCCCAAGTGTCTGCCAGTTTTCTGAAAACTTCCTCCAGAGCACTATTGAATAGTTTGGGAGACAGTGGGTCACCCTGTTTAACGCCTTTTTGTATTTTAAAAGATGGACCTTTAGATTCTAGTTTAATGGCTGCGGTACTATTATGGTATATTACTTTTAGGAGGTTTATATATGTAGAGTTTACCTCTTGTTTATTTAGAGCGTCAAACAGGGCTGTGTGATGTAGACTATCGAAAGCTTTCGAATAGTCTACGAAAGCAAGATATAAAGGGAAATTAAATTCGATATGTTTCTCAATTAACTGATTCAAGCTATGTAGATGATCGGTGGTGGAAAGACCGGGTCGAAAACCTGCTTGTTCTGGGGGTTGTTGTTGGTCAAGTAATCCTGAGATTCGACGCTCGATAATTTTGATAAAGGCTTTATATAAATGTGAGATGAGGCTTATCGGTCTGTAGTTACATATATCACTTTTGTCGCCTTTTTTATGCAGAAGTACGATATTTGAATGACAGAACTTATCAGGAAATTTACCAGTTTTTAATATTATACTAAAAAGTTTTGCTAAATAGGGAATTAATATATGTTGACCCGCTTTTAGGGCATCTGTAGTGATACCATCCTCGCCTGGACTCTTATTATATTTCATGCTCCGTAGCACAAGATAGACTTCGTGTTCCGATATGGGCGGAATAGTATCATCATATTGGTAATCTATGTCAGGTGGGAGTGAGTTGGGAGCAGAGTATAAAGTTTCATAATAATCTGTGCTTATTTGAATAACCTTTTCTCTATTTGTCTGTTTTACATTTTCCTTGTCTTTAAGGCAATTGATCCAACTTTTTCCTTTTCCTGTTCCCTGTCTAGCTGTTCTTAGTGATTTATTTTGTTCTAAAGCTACTCTTATTAATTTTAAATTATGATTTCTTATATCTTGTCTGATACTACGTTTAACTTTCTTATCTACCTTTCTAAATTCTTCTCTTGAGATATGATTTCTGTAGTTTTCCCTTTCTTTTATTAATTGCAATGATTGAGGTGATAGTTTACTGTTTCTTTTAGTGGACTTCAGTTTGTTACTCGCTGTTTGAATTGCTTTTTCTATTTGGTTAAATATAAGTTGCACATCATTATTTGATTCCGATTCGTCGCTATTTAATAGAGAAAATGAGTTCTGTAACTGTAGAACAAACTGAGCTTCATTTTCTATTAATGTGTCCTTTGTAAGTCTCTTTATTTTGGGTTTGAAAAATTGTTGTCTTTGAACCTTGCGATTAAATTTTATTGTTGCTCTAAGAGGGCGATGATCTGAACTGTACTGTATTTTATTGATGACTGATATATTTTTAACTATTTTTAAATTAGAAGAGAAAACAAAATCGATTTCGTTTTTGGTTTTTCCATCTGGTGATATCCAGGTCCAGCGCCTATTAGCTCTTTTGTAGAAGTAACTGTTCCCCAGGTGAAGATTCTGTCCAAAAGCAAATTGCAGTAGTCTGGTACCGCGATCATTGCGATTGCCTAGACCATGTGGACCTAACACGTGGGGGTCATCGGTATCTATATATATATCTATAAGTATAGGCTCTGTTTTTTTCGGGGTGAGATGGCCGTGTGTGAGTTGTCCCACTTATTATTACTAATCCATAATCGAGAAGCAATGGTATCTACCTACTGTGTGGTTGGCTACCTAATAGAACGAACGCGAATACGCGATCATCGCGCGAGTAAGCGATGCGACCATCGCGTGTTCGCGCTATCAAACATACTATTGATGTCGAATAGTCAAAAAAAGTCAAAAGTCAAAGTTTTTTATTCGAAGTAAGATTTTACAAATCACTTTTCGACGTCGAGGCGATTTCACAATTTGGCTGTCTTCTGTGGAGAAGAACTCGCCGGAAGAATCTCCACAGGCGTTGCATCTTTTCAAAATTTAATAGGTGTCCTAATAGACTATCGCTCGATAACACGATTTCCCCATATATCTCACGATCGCGCGATGATCGCGTATTCGCGTTCTATTAGGACGACACACCTCCTGCCTCACGTGTTACGTTGCCGTTGATTAGTCCTTGGATGAAAACTACCTAGAACGCATTATTAGTTATTTTGAGTCTGTGATCTCCTCATCTTAGTGGGCTGTGTTCAGCCCATTTGGTCAACCTGGAAGGAAATTTGCTACTAATTGCCATGAAAAAAGGAATTTTCTGAAATTGAATAACAAATCGAGATTGGGTGGTCCAGATAGTCCAGAATATATTAATTGGGACTGCCGACCCAATGACCGCTGCAACTTGGGACACTGCTACTAGTACTAGATGAAGAATATTTTTCTTTAACCAGTAATTCTTAAAATGAGTGAGTGAGATGAGAATAACTTTCTTAAACCTTACTTACTCGACATCTAGGAAGATTTCCGCTTTATTTTTAGTATGTCAAAGTATTTATTTGTTTGTCCACAGAGTCTAGCGACGGCGGTGGTTCAGTTGTTCACGACGGAGGGTCCCGGACATTCGGAATGGAAGAAGAAGGATACTGGGGTACTGTGCCTTATCAAGGTAATCAGCAGCATAAATTGTACCTTCAAATTCAAATCGTCATCACCATAGAAAACTCCACAAAAACTGATGATACCTACATCATCGTCGTTTTGTGAGACTTTCCCCAATTTGGTTAGGACATGCAGGCTGAATCGCCTGTGCGTCTCCGAGATATTAATTTATCGTAAAAACGATAAGCCTGCCCCCGTAACATGCAGTGCTATGACAAAAGTTTGTCGCACATTTAAACCCGCCATATTGAAATAATCAATAGGATAAAAGAATACGCTCGACAAAATTATGTCTGTCACGCGTGGACTGGGGATGTTAGAGGGGCTGGTTTGGTTGTCGTCTTTGAATGACAACCTTATACTAAAATTCTTACTTAATTCCACTTCCAAAAAGCATCATAATAAGTAGTTCTAAATTACAACCAGCAAAATGTTGTAATAATATATTACAATACCTCCTTAAGATGCACTCTTTAAATTAAGCAAACTATGCAAAATTCCCAGGCTTCTAATGATTTTGTGAGATAGTTTTTGCTGAGTTTGTTTACGTTACACTTTGTACTCGCGAGGTCGACTCGCGCCTGGTTATTTAAAATTAGAATACTTGTTGAAAAAAGTGTACATTCATTTCGACACTCAAATTTTCGAATAGGGTAAGACATTTCTTTGCATGAAGTTTTTTCCTTATTTATAAAATTGCAATTAACTCGTTTTTGATAACTTTCAATTTTAATTTCTCTTTCAATTTAGACTTGTTTTAATTACTTATTGAACTGGAAGTAAATGTTTAATGAGTGGAATAATAAATAAAAGGCGACCGCTATTTAACGATATGAACGATAAGAATATTATGTTTGTAAACAGGACATTTTTTTTTTAAATAAGCTATATTATTATTAAGTTTCATTAAAATTCATTCGGTACTTTTTACGTGAAAGAGTAACAAACATACTACATACAATATCCATGTCTTTTAACAAAACTTTAAATAAAGCGATAAAACCGCCTTTGCGCATTTGTATATTTCTGTAATGGTTTCTATAATGGTTTAATTTGTTTATGCAATAAAGTTACTTACTTACTTTGGAGTTTATAATATTAGTAGGACAATATATTTAAGTAGTTTGTGTTGTTGATAATCACTTAGAGCGATAAGGCCGCCACTTGCCCCTCTCCCTTTTGCGTTTTGTACCTACTAACCGATTTAAAGAAATATTTTACCATTAGAAAGCTACATTCACCCTGAGTAACATAGGCTACCTTTTACCGCAGGAAAATGCCTCATTCCCACGGGAAAACCTGAAAAGCTAGTAAATTATATTTTGATTTTTGATTTTGTGTTACCAGGACAACAGCAGGCGGTCATACTTCTTCCGCATCTACTGTTTGTACCGCAAGTCGATGATCTGGGAGCACGAGGTGTATATGCAGATCGAGTACAAGAGCCCGAGGCCATACCTGCACACGTTCGAAGCCGAGGTGAGTGATACTGCTACTAGGTAGCCCTTAATAATAATATGTGGGACATCTCACACACGGCCATCTGACCCCAAACTACAGAGCCTGTACTATGGGTGCCAGACAGCTGATATACATACATATATGAATATACAACATCCAGACACAAGGCAAACACAAGTGCTCATCACACGAATGTTTGCCCTGGGTGGGATTCGAACCCGCGACCCTGTGCTCAGTAGGCAGACGTACTACCAACTAGGCTACGGGGCCTTAACAGTCCACTGCTGAATACAGTAAGGAAGATGATCTAGGAGAACGAGATCGAGCACAAGAGCCCGAGGTCGTGCCTGCACACGTTCGAAGCCGAGTTGAGTGATACTGCTACAACGGCTAGCCCTTAACAGCCCACTCACTGCTGAATACAGTAAGGAAGATTTTTTTTGGTAGTATAGTGACGTAATACAAGGCGACACGATCCTGTCAACACATATGTGATTTGATATTGATATATTTTTGTTTTCCGTCAGTTTCGACCAATAGAAAGCTGCGTGACATTCGGAGCAATCACAACCACAATCAAAACCCCGAGATAACCTCTCCCGTACCTCAGCTAGTTGACATAATGTCTTTCTTTAAAGCTTCAGTCACACACAGCAATTGGTCGCTGCGAATTACGTCTCTATAATGTAAGATATTCTTGGCACTGCTTTACAGAGTAATATGAAGACACTGTGACAAGCGATCCCACATTTATTCATCAAAACAAAAAGCTGCGTGAAACCCGCAATATTAGTATCCTTCAAAGGAATGAGTAGACGCACGACAAAACATATTTGTCGTATACTCTTGTCACGCGTTGGCAGGTGCTGTCATAATCGCCACGCTTGGCAGGCGGTTTGGAATCGCAGCTATCATTGGTTAGGTTACACAGGAACGCTCAATAGGAAATTGAATTGAATTGAACGCTCATCATTATCTAATGAGATTGGCTTTGAAAAGCCAAAGGGAATCCACGGATTCTTGGAGATTTCTCTACGTAATCAAAGATGGCCCGTAGGTAAACCAAAGTCACCGACTATTCTAAAAAAATTAAGGTTATCACTAGGAAGAATAACATAACAATATTTGTCCAATAACCTTGATGATGATAACGGTCGAATTGTGATTTTGTTTTTGCGTAGGTACAATATTAGAATACGAGTAATACTGGTTATCTGTCTGATTAAGGGGCGCTTTTTTTACTCTTATTTTGTTTAGATAAACCGACTAGGTAACAATATCATTTAATTTTTCAAATACGTTTCAACTTGATATTTTTATGAATTTTGAATCGAGATATACAGCAAATCATCGAAAGAAATCTGACTAAACACTTTCTCGTATATATTGAGAGAAAAAAAACGGTTTTTAAAGAATTTCACTTCCATGCTAATATCAACCATATTGGACGAAGTATAATAGTATTAATTGAGATAAAAAGTTGCTTAATGTTTCATGTACAGTAACTCAAACACTCAAACATATTGCGTATGTTCTCATCATTCATAACCTGCGCGGGAGTGACCGAAGTTGCTCCCAACACCTTCTCACGCACTTGCGCAATCGCTTGCATCTATCACATTGTCTCCGCCATTAGTTAATTGCAGATCAGAAGTGGGATATGTGCTTGTAACGGCTTTTAATAGCAACCGATTTAGATGATAGTGGAAATTAATATAATTGAAAGTTCCCGCCGTGACTGAATCTGCTGTATTGTATAACAAGAATAGACAGAGTAGAAGTATCATCTGCCAATGACAGCAACGTATCTTAGCCTGTCTACTAAGCTAGGCTGGATAGCATAAAGTTTCACGCGTGGAAAAACATGGTTTTGTTGTATGTAGAATGTACTCTTATCCTATTGGACAAAATTTCAATATGTTTCATAGCTTTTTGATAGTTAAATGAAACATATTATTATTCTTTTGTCATTAGTACCATAGCAACGCCTCACTTTTATGGTCTAGAACAGCTTAAACTATCATTTGTAGTTATGCGTGCATTATTAATCAATTAATAGGGTCTTCCATTTACTAGTTTTATAAACTTCCTTGTATTTGAACAGGTAAGTGGAAAGACCAAGGTATATTTACGCTAATTACTTTGACATCATATTACTACTTGCTTACGCCTGCGTTATTTTTATTTAAACCTGATTTTTGACAATAAGTGACGAAAGACTGTGAATATTTATAATATAGAAGTCTCAAAACAGAACTCTTTTTCTTATAAACTGCAATATGCGGCTTCTGTCTTGAAATTAATGCCATTAGAAAAATTGTTGCTGTGATATTGTAATTATCTTTATCTATAAATGTATTTATAAAAGGCAGATCTTATTGTTTCGCGATACATCGAAAGTATTCGGCCTCCAGTGACTATTAAATTAATTAATTAACTTGAAAGCC
The DNA here is from genome assembly GCA_948473455.1 of Teleiodes luculella. Taxonomy (NCBI): domain Eukaryota; kingdom Metazoa; phylum Arthropoda; class Insecta; order Lepidoptera; family Gelechiidae; genus Teleiodes; species Teleiodes luculella. The sequence goes on along the minus strand of CAOKYR010000461.1, from coordinate 2,649 downwards.
TATCCAAACTTTGGTCCCCTATGGACCTTTCATTGAAATACCAATATTTACTAATGTACTATCGGGATTGATTTCACTAATCGGGCTATATCCTATTCGACTCCTTTATAAACGCCAAATATTTGTAAGGATGGATATCCGGATAAAGATCGTTACTCTTTCACGCAAAAACTACTGAATGGATTTTAATAAAACTTTACAATAATATAGCTTCATCATAAGGCCTCCAACGTCTTGTCAGATGGGTTAAGCAGCGTTAGTCAGCTTAGAGGCTTAGTCTGCATTTTTGCTTTGTGCAATATAGCTCAAAATAATACGTTGACTATTTTTTACCGCGGGTATATCTCTCATTCACACGAGAACAACCTGTTAACCCTGGTGGAACCGCGGGGCGAAAAGCTAGTGTAATAAATAATATGTGGCGTGGGGACGTCTTACAAACCCCAAATTTAAAAGGTTTTCATTTGATGTAAGGTTTACAAAACTTTTTTCGATGTCTAATCTAATAAATACCAAGGACCGAATTGTCCATGGTTGGCGGAGTCTCTATTATGGATATCTAGTATACAAAAAATCCTCAGCGTGCAAAGAAATATCCCAATGCCAATGATAGCTAAGCTAGGCCGGGTAGCATGAAATCTCTTGCATCTATTATGGACATGGTTTGGTCGCACTCTTATCCTATTAGAGAATATTTCCATAAATTGGTTGCATGAATGTTTTCCCTGTAGAGGTTCGAAGTGTTCGAACTCGCGAATCTGTGCTTCGAAGGCAGGCGTACTACTAACTATATCATACTAATATTATAAAGAAGAAAGAATTGTATTTTTGTGTGTGTGTATGTTTGTAATGAATAAACTCAAAAACTACTGAACCGATTTCAAAAATTCTTACACCATTAGAAAGCTACATTCACCCTGAGTAACTTTGGATATCTTTTACCGCGGGAAATTGCCTCATTCCCGCGGTAAAAACTGTTAACGCGGGCGGAGCAGCGGCGGAAAGCTAGTTAGTTGATATGATAATTGATTTGTGTTTCAGGAATATATGACGGCCTTCAACTTCGCGAACGAAGACGAAGCAAAGATCCTGAAGAACATCCTCATTGAGAAGATAGAACTGAGGAAACAGCGGAGAGAAGGTCGGTGTGGTCGCAGAATATATAAAGCTAGTTTAAACACAATACAATCATCTATACTTCTATACTAATATTATAAAGAGGAAAGATTTGTATTTTTGTCTGTGTGTTTTTTTGTATGTGTGTATGTTTGTAACGAATAAACTCAAAAACTATTGGGCCGATTTCAAAAATTATTTCACCATTAGAAAGCTACATTCATACTGAGTAACATAGGATATAACTTTATTTTCAAACAAATTAGGGATCCTTACTAAAACTTCAATAATGTAACCCAAGGTGTGATACCTAAAATATTCCTAATAATTGAATGGGCTCCGAAGAAACTACTGAACCGATTTTGGTAAAACTTGGCACAAAGATAGAATAAACCTTGGGAAAGAACATAGGCTACGATTTACCGCGGGAAAATTTCTCATTCCCATGGGAAAAAATGTTAAAGCGGGCGAAGTTGGCTCAAAGATAGAATAGACCTTGCGGAAGAATATAGAGGCTATATACACTGGAATCCTGGTTCCTCATTTAAGCCGAGTGAGTGTTAAAACAATCAGTAGTGAAAGGGCGCTCTCGGCCGGAAGAACACAATCAAATTGTTTATTGCGATGCGTGTGCGCCGATAGAATATTTACTAACTGCGCCTGCGACCACAATCGGCGATGACACGCCTGGCCACAGGTGACGCCCGTCCCGAAGCATGTTACATTACATCGTAATACAAAGACGAAATACAAGTCAACATATAGAAATTGCACCTTGCATTTTTAAGCGAGTTTCCATGGTCCAAGAAAACAAGGTTTAACCCATGGTCTAAGAAAACAAGGTCTAACCACTAGACCACGTGACTGACACAAGCCTACGTCATTTTGCGCTGTTCATCCTTGTCTATTACACGCATTCAACAAGGATGAATTGAATAGGCAAAATGACGTAGAAATGACGTAGGCTCGTGTCAGTCACGTGGTCTAATGGTTAGACCTTGTTTTCTTAGACCATGGCTAGTTTCCATGTATTCGGCAATCGTAATCGCATTGGCTTCAAAGGTGCTTCTACGGTGCAAGTAGCTCGCGCATGTTGAGTCAAATTTGACTTCGTTTGGACACGCTGGCTACATCTAATTAAATCCGTATCTATGTGACCTACCCTTAATTATTTAAGGAATGCCATGACATAGTAGTGCTTTCAAACGAAGTCAATTCAAATAACATGCGCGATGAATGACGCCAAAGCAAATAATAATAATAATTGGGTACTTCATTGTATCGTCAAATGAGCTTTTTTTATGAAAATTTGACGTCACATTTTACATTTACCGTTTTGTATAACTTTTACTTTAATGTGCTATATTAAATCTGAAAATTTTATAGTGATTTCAAACGGTTAATTTCCTACATAACATAGTGTAAAATAATTTATTCTGAATAGGTAGAAATGGCCTTAGCTATTATGCACCCGTAGGTGATTTGTAAAGGTAGGGGCAGCAGCGTTTACCTATATGACCGACAACAACAGCG
>CAOKYR010000460.1:0-15685 GCA_948473455.1 Teleiodes luculella | reverse complement strand
AACCTGTTTGTTTATATCCTCACCATTATCCATCTGGTCTGGTTGGCAGGTTGTCCCTGGAACTGGAAGGTCTGCAGCAGATGGGGGCCGCGATAAAGGAACACCAGGCCGACCAGCCCGCGGGCGTGGCTCGCTGGCCTTCCACCGACGACGAGTTTGCTGACGCCATCACCACTGTAAGCTTCTTCTTCTTCTTCTTCTTTGCGAGTCGACTCAGCGGTTAAATTTGCGAGGACCAGTACTCCGCCACAGATATAGCGTTATCTGTGGCGGATAGACCGGGAGATGATGACACAAATTATTGGGTCATTTTTACCAGTATGGAGGTTCCAGGGGTCTTAGTACGCAATGACAAAAAGAAAAATGATGGTCACAGAGCTGGCACTATGATCGTATATCGAACAATAGTTAGGAACATGAATAAATATCGCTGAACTGATTCTTATAACAACTTAGCAGGGTGAGATAAAGGTTCAAACTTAAAGTTACCTATTGTTTTTTCGTTCGTCTGTTTCTTCGTGCTTCAAATGATAAAAAAAAGATTCGTAATTATCATCCAAAAATGAATCTAGATAACATTTACTCGTAACGTAATAGGAAGAAAATATTTTGTTCAGATTTTTCTGAATTGGGTATAAACAGTCTTCGACATCAAATTACGGATTCTTCATCTGAAAAGTTTTTCAAGTGTGACGAAGATGGCAATAAAAAAATTTTTTTTTTTGTAAGTAACTGTGTGTGTATAAATCAAATTCAAATTGGTTTATTTTCTGTCCAGATTAGTACATTTCACATAGTTTACAATTCGGTAGTATTACAATAACAATTATGCATATAACAATAACAATATTACTGGTGAAAAGACAACAGGTATAGGCACAGCAATCTGCTGGTTTTAATCCTATCCTTGGTCATGATAATGATTGGTAGTGTATAGGTTTTAGACTAAAGTTAACAATTTAACTATTATAACATTTAATCAAGTAAAGCCCGGTGTGTCGTCCTTTTCCTTCGCGAACTTGGCTGACACTCTGAAGAAAGTGTAATAATGTTTTCAGCCAGTCATCGAGAAAAAGGATTTGGTAGCGCCGTCGGCGAAGGCTGACAAGAAACCGGTGCCACTGTTCAACTACCTGCTGGAGACCATACAGAGCAAGTTCACTGCCATGTAAATACATCCTGGCGGTTAACGGCGAGTAAACCTTAAAGTCAATGACATAAAGTTGAAAATAACTTGCTAAGATAAATCTTGGATAAGCTGTCGTGAGAGCATGCGAGCGACTGTATAACATTGACTTTAAGGTTTACTTTACATTGTTACTCTTTTAGTATTTTCGCCGCGCTTCGCCAGGTATGCGCTGTTTCCAATGCCCGTTTGCACTAAACTTAAAAATCGCTTAAATTGATGCTGAACATATATAGGCGACTTTTATTAAAAATTTTGTTTGCACGATCCTTAAGACATTTTTAAAACTGCTTAGATTATAACACTCTCCACACACTAGCTAAAAAGATTTAGCGTCGTCGTCGTCCGTCATACAATCATCCGCGTCCATCTTTTGTTTCACTCGCCTTGCTGCCTGTGATTGTATGCGCGACGTACGACGAAGACCTAGTGTGGGGGGTCTCTAAGAGCCCGATTTGATAGCTCCTAGAGCATAGGTCGGACACTCCATACAGCAAAGGCGTCTTGACAACCTACTGCTTTTTGAATAATAACTGAATATCAATTACAAGTCAAACCGAAACTCTACATAAAACACCCCTGAATACCCCTGACAGTCCCGCGGCGCCTGCGGGGTGCAGGGCGTGGGGGGCTCGGGTGGCGGGGAACTAATTTTAGCGCGGGGAGTGTCCTTTCTGTACGGGTTAGTACTATTATTTTCTTCTGTGCCTAGAGCTCAGGGAACGTCTAAATTATGTTTATCTACACTCATGTCGTAAATCCTTCATTTACTTATCAGAAACGCTAAGCAAAAATGATATACCTTTCGATGGAGCCGTGACTAAGGATCCATACAAATTTCATTTCGTTATCGCAAAGTTGTAACAAAATGAAGTTTTTTTTTTTTTTAATTTTTACGCAGATGCTTGCTATTTGAGCACACTAGCGTGTTTCGGAACGCAACCTTGGCGGCGCGCATGCGCGGTGCGATATTACTGCAAATTTATTTTCGCGCCATTAACGTTTGTTTAATAATTGTACCATACAAAATGTCAATAATTATTACAATAAACAATAATTACTTTATTTTGTCTTTAATTTAAATTTGTCGTATGAGTGTAGATAAACTATTGTATGCAACTGTACATAATTAGTATTTAACACTCGTGTATACTTTTATGAAACTCGCTGCGCTCGTTTCATAAACCACACTCGTGTTAAATACCCCTCATTATGCAACAGTTGCATAAATAGCTATTTTTTATTCTGCGTATCATAAGAGTTTTTTTTCTAGTGACAAATCATCGCCAACGGAATCTGAGGACAAGTCGGTCCACTGCCAAGAGTTCTACCACTCTCTGTACCCGGCGCACACAGTGAGCGGCGGCCACTACCGCTACGACGCGTTCTCCATCGGCAGCGGGGAGCGCGCGGGGCGGGGGCAGGCCGTGCTCGGCTGGTTCTACATACAGAACTGCATACAGCCGGCGCCGTGTCACACCGAGACTGAAGGTATACTCGTCAAGAACATTGTAACAACAACTGATCAAAATTTATTTTATTTATTTATTTTTGTCCTAACTTACGGTGCTCAAACATGGTCGCTTACAGAGTCTCAAAAGTCCAAACCAAAGGTTTGTCAGAGAGCAATGGAACGTAGTATATTGGGTGTCACACGGCTAGACCGAGTTAGGAACACAACCCTACGTTCCCAAACGGGCATCGCTGATGTTGGGGAGAAAACAGCCAAACTTAAATGGGATTGGGCAGGGCAAGTCAGCAGAATGGGTCCAGATAGGTAGGCCGGAGTCGTCACGCATTAGGTGCCTGAAAACGGACGTTAATGCCGGGGCCAACCCAGAAAAAGATGGCAGGATGACTTGGACGCCTTTTGCAACAGCTGGCCTGAACATGTTCAGGAATGAGAGGTGGAAAGAGTTGGGGGAGGCCTTTGGCCAGCAGTGGGATCAAGTAGGCTAATAATAATAATAATAATCATTTATTTCAGGAAACATAGTCCCATATTATTTACACTTTTCTACAATAAAGTTAAAAAGTAAAAATTAAAAATTATAATTAAAATTAAAAACATTATTGAAATTAAAATCAAATAAAAATAAAAATACCCACATTAAAATTAATTACAATCAAAATAAAATATAATAAATAATAAATAATATTTTTTGTTTATGGCTTTTTTTTCTTATCTTTTTTGCACTACTATATACAAATGCACTATATCGTAGGTCCTGGTCAGCAAATATAAATTCTACATCTATGATCCTGATGATACTAATATTCTCTATCAGCATAAAGGAATAAAGCAGCAGGGATTTCACATACGAAATACCGTTATACCGCAATTTTTATATCGCAATAAATAAAATAAAAATAAAATAAAAATTCTTTATTTCGTTAAACAGGATTTTCTTATACTTAGGGGTAATACGCTCAATCTTTACAGCGTGAAAGGCTGAAAGCGTAACGGACGTCCGATATGCGGTTAAAAAGGAAAATACAAAATTTCGCAAAATAATCCCTTTTAAATAATCCCTTAAGAAAGGTTTTTAAAACTTTGAGCGGGCGCGGCGGCGGCGTTGCGAAATAGTAGATTGTATCATAAGGGAGCAAAATATTTTTTTTACGGCGAGGGCGCTTTTTTGAATCCAGAGCGAAGTGAGGGATTCAAAGTACGTCGCCAGAGCCAAAAATATATTTTGCGCCCGAGTGATACACTCTACTTTTCATCACCTACTATGAGAAAATAAAAGCGCCTCATATTTTATTGTAAATACTTTCACTGTCACTTAAAGAACTCATTTTTCAAAACAAAACAAAACAATGAATTTCTAACAATCCGTGAAAATTTACGAAAACGCGGGCTGTAGTTCGCGCTTTTTTAATTTGTTTTTTTTTTTTCATTCATCCGGCGGCGTGACTATGGGCCGTCGTACCAGCCAGTCTTTATTCAAACAATATTTGCGTTCGATTTCTTTGGTGCTGAACACTAAGATGTTCCAAATTCAAAAAGTGCGCGGCAAAGATAATTGCGGCGCACTTATAAAGAGGATTAAAAACTCATTACTGCCCGCTAAAAGTTTCTTATAGAAAACACCACCTTTGGGTGCACATAAAGGCGAACCAAGTCGTCCTTTTCGAATAGATGGGATGAAAAGAATATTACCTAGTAATTTAGAAATATCATCATCATATTTTCCCTGACTGACGTAAAGGCCCTGAACGTTAAAGGCCTCCCCTAACAATCTACAGTAATTTAGACAATGCATTGTCATGCGTTGTTTTGAACATTGCAATGTTCGGTTGCGCTTAGAAATTTAACTTTTATATTTTGTTCCAGTGGTCCAAAAATGCGCCGAAGAGATGATCTACAAGGACACTCCGCTGGGAGTATCGTGCCTGCTGCGCTCCTGTCGAGACTTCAGCCAGACCAAGGCGCTCATAGAGACCCACAACACAGAGACGCTCGTAGGAGCCGCGCTGTACGCCACACTCATGAAGTGTAACGCGCCCGAGTTGAGAGACAACGTGTATCTGACCACTCCCAGTCAAGTAAGGGACTTTTGTATTACACTGGGTTATATAAGCTTGTTCTATGATCAGACCAAGGCCCTTATAGAATCCCACAACACAGAGACGCTCGTAGGAGCCGCGCTGTACGCCACACTCATGAAGTGTAACGCGCCCGAGTTGAGAGACAACGTGTATCTGACCACTCCCAGTCAAGTAAGGGACTTTTGTATTACACTGGGTTATATAAGCTTGTTCTATGATCAGACCAAGGCCCTTATAGAATCCCACAACACAGAGACGCTCGTAGGAGCCGCGCTGTACGCCACACTCATGAAGTGTAACGCGCCCGAGTTGAGAGACAACGTGTATCTGACCACTCCCAGTCAAGTAAGGGACTTTTGTATTACACTGGGTAATGCTTAAGACTTTTGTATTCGACTGGGACTTGTCTGTGATCAGAGGAAGAAACTAATAGAGTTCTACGTTTAAGTCTAAAGTTTAGTGACTTATTCAATTGGGTATGCTTAGTAAAAAAAAACGTATTTTTTTTCTATTTTTATCTGAAAGAAAACGTAATTTTAAGAAACCAATTTCATTATTTTAATTTTTAGCTCACTGGTTATTTTTATTTTACCACTTTAAAAATTTGCTCTTGTGACGTCACTGGGTCACATACTGTTCGTTTTAAACAATAAGCACTTTCTAGGTGCACGAAATAAGGGTTTGGCTCATAGTAGAGGCAAACAAAATAATTTTATGAGAAGAATAGGGGATTTCTCAATGAATAATAAAATATTTAGATATTATTTTTAAATCTTATAAAAGTTGTGGCAGCGTGACGTCACACGGGTCAAATGAAAGTCGTTAGGTTTTTTGGACATTTAAACTCAATCAATGCGTATTTTGAGAGAAAAATATGAAAATAAGATATCTAATCACTAAATCTCCAAATGGTTTTCGTATTTCTACCTCTCACAAAAAATTAAGCATACCCAATTGACTGGGATTTCATTTGTGAATGTGTAATACAGATGAGTTGGGAGATACTCTGCCTCCACTCTCAAGTAACGCTACGAATCGTCGTCACAAAATCAATAAAAAGCTTGATAATCTGTACAAGTTTATGTAAGCATAATATAAAATGAAATAATTCCATCAGTTTCGAACGTACACTGAAAACCACTTTCCCTCTTCACTAAAAGGCTATCCCATGGACCTCGCCTCTTGTTTCGTACTCTGCCCACATTGCAGGGGTGGCGTGGTGGGCACTTGTACGCAGCTATGACTTTCGCGCAAGATACAAATCTCGTGCTAACCCTAACTAGTAAATATAGTGTTGTTTAATTTCTATTTTATTTTGTCGCACAGTACAATAACAACATCATGAAACGCAAAAAACAGAACGAGAACAAAACAGAGGAGTCAAAAGGCGTTATTCTCAGATAGCAATCTATACCAGACAACCTTTAGATATAGCGCAAATAAAAAATAACCTGTACGTTTTTACAGTTGGCAAGAACAACTCTAAAACAAAAGAACGCGTCAGAAGAACAACTGGAGATAATTCGTCGGTGCATCGCCAAGTTGTCGACTGTGGGTGAAGTGGATAAGTTGAAGAGAGAAGGGTTCAACGTGAACGGGCTACTGTTCAACGCCGATGACGACTATAGGAGGGAGATCATCTTTAGAATCGCTAGGTAACAGTATAATATGGCATCTTTTAAATTACCTTTAAGGTACAAGTTGGTATGCTAGCTTCCTACGGAGAGAACTTCATAGAAATACATACGAACCAGTAGTGTCGCTGCGACATGTCGTCTGATGCTGCTGCGACATGTCTTCTGATGCTGCTGCGTGCAGTCGGCTACAAACTTGTACCTTTATAACCGGTTTAAAAAAATATACAAAAAACAATTTAACAAAATCTATTTTTGTCGTTTTCTCTAAATTGTCTTTACTGGGATTTTTTTTTGTTGCAGTATTTATTAGTAATTATTAAATTTGGCATTCTATATTATATATGAATTCTGATTATGACAAAAATTCGCATAATTTATAATGTAAAGCCCGACCAAAGAAATAAGAAACCTCGCCATATTGCGGAATTTCAATGGAACTAATTTTATAAGGGAAATTGTTGCCATAGTCGTAAAAATATACACTTTGCGCCCCAGAGCAGGTTTCATATTTCTTTGGTCAGGCTTTAGCACTGCAAACATAAAAATAGATTTTGATAAAATCGTATAAAATAAAAATAGATTTTGCCGAAACCCGGGATTGAACCGGGGACCTTTAGATCTTCAGTCTAACGCTCTCCCAACTGAGCTATTTCGGCTGTTGAAGATAGGTTCGAAATTTGTTACCACGTCGTGTCTTTATCTGCTTTACCTACCTACTGATAATTTATAGCTTAGGTATTTTTCAATGATAAGAAAGATGTATGAATATAAAACAATAATTACTGTATGTACTTAACATTACCACGTGAGAACTAAATTTTTATGTGTGGACGAGATAAAGTTCTGGCGAATGTTTACTTATTTTTTTAATTAAAATGGACAGATCATTGAATCAGTGAACTACTATTCTCATTCAGATTTTTTTATAGCACTAGCTTCTGGCTCATAATGCGGATTTTATTTTCAATTTGATAGATTACTCACAATTTTCTTTTTTTCTCCCACAGATCACCTACTAAAGAGCATTTAGACCTCGCATGCTCATTGGCTGCCAAATATAAGATGGACGCTCTAGAAGTGTGGATGCAGCATGCGGAGAGCGACACGGCGTTAGCCCATCTCACTATCGACACCATCCCACATGTACACAACGACACTCACGCAAGGTAACCACCGACTGTATAACACAAGGACTACGCATCACATTATACACTTCCATCCACCTAATATATAACGAAACTCACTCACGCAGTATTAAGCACGTGAAAATCAAAAAATGTTCGCTTATGCAAGTTAACCACTGATAAAAAACATACCTTTTGAGGAATAAGATAGCTTAATTATTAATTTTAAATAAATATAGACACTTTATTTCAGACGCATGGCCTATTTAAAGAGCCTAAAATTTCAGTATCAATAGGGATATTATACTTTAGTCATGGCCAAAATAAAATACAGACAAACAAACACTGTCGCAGTATAAACCATTGTTTTTTCTTTAGGCTAAGAGAAGGTCTCTGGCCCCAAATCAGCGGCTCCAACCACAATGCTCTCATCAACTACTTTACGTTATTGAAGAATGTCGACGAGAAACCGGTTATAGGCGGACTGACCGCCGCCGAACACATCAAACTGCTCAAGAAGGCCAAAGCGGCTTCGCAAGGTAACTATTATTTTGCATTAGCTCAATATTTTTGACATGACTATAAGATTGAATTTACTGGGTTGCGTTCCGTGGCTTCGTTCGAGTGCACTCGAGCGCACTCTGGCGCGCGCTCTAACCGTTCCGTGGCTTGGTGAAATTTTACCCTGACAGCTGTCAGAGCGTAGTTTTACCCGTTCTGTGGCTCAGAGCGCAGCAACCAAACAAACATCTATTGAGATGGTTAATTTTTACTCTGACAGCTATTTCACGTTTAAAGCTTGCAATTTATGTCAAAATCAAAAGACTTTAAAAGTCCGCCATTTTGTTTCATAGTTACTTTATATTAATTTTGTTAAATTTGTATATAACAGACGTCTAATATGTCTGTAATGTATATAAAAGTGGAAAAAAATTGAGACAGGAGAAGAGTTTTCCTCGTTAAATATTTGAGGTTATAGAAATAACTCGATCTTTCAGTGGCTCGGTTGCAACTCAAACGGGTTAAACTTTAACCAAACAACTACGCCCGAAGCGACGGAACGCAACCCTGAGGTGAAGTTATCTGTCAAGTTTTCAGTTTTAGATTTTACCATTTAATTTTCATCATAGACTATTTTAATGTAGGTATTTTGTATAACACCTACATCATTATTATTATCATCGCCATTTTCATTACTTCTCAGAAATATCCATAAATTAGAGCGTGATAGTATGACATTAAATGGCAACACCGCAAAGGAGGTGGCGCCCCTATTAATCTGTAGACTTTTTTGCCAAGTCTTACATTGATTCATATGTGACGTTCCACATGCAAAAGTACCTTATTCTCGGTATTGAGTTATGCATATCCCTGTAATCAGCAACTAATAAGCTATTCAAATCCAAAAAGATTATATACGTACTAAAACTCGCCTTAAAGTACCTTTTCACGTGGTACGTCACATATTTCATTGTGTTATCGCAGACAGGCCTCCGTCACTCTATGTACTTGCGCGCTATAACTACCTACCGCCCGGCCGAGCGGTCTCGGGCCGACCCAGGACCAATTCCCCATTGTCTAAACGTGTGACGTAGAGTGGCGCAAATCACGAGAGAGAGAGAGATGCAGCAACTACTTCTTTTCGCCTAGCGCCGTGCGATCTGAATTGCACTTTATTATAACGGAGCTAGGGTTGCAATTTATATGAATTATGTCGCATAGTGCAGCTTCTGTAGGGACTACTATTTGGTATTCTGTGTCGCAGAGTTGGACTACAAGCTCCTAGTAGAGCAGCCTTCCACGGAGGATTTGTCAGCGCACCTGGTGTCCATAATGAGGCCGGAGAACGCGGGCATGATCACCAAACTGCTGCGCTCCCTGCCGCCCGCCTTCCGGATACCCGTCGCCGTCAACGAGATATACACGCTCTGGCTCACCAAGTACTTCTTTAGCGTGAGTATCATCATCTTAAATTATATACTAATTAAATTAATACTTTCGTCTCAAGTGATAATATAAAGCCTGACCAAAAAATAAGATGCCTGCTCTGGGGGCGCCACGTGTATATTTTTACGACTATGGCAACAATTTCCCTTATAAAATTAGTTTCATTGAAAATCCGCAATAGCTCTGCGAGGCTTCTTATTTCTACAGTAAAACCAGTAAGTTATCTTCATACAAACGTGCCGCCGTCGGTCGGTTTAAATGTAAGCGTCCGCGCCGCGCGTCACGCACACACTAGCATAAAATAAGGGGGCGGCAGTATGTGCTAAATGCAAGCGTGTGCGTGACGGCGCGTGCCTACACGGCGCGCACACATTCAAACCAATGCGGCCAGTTTGTATGGAGATAACTTACTGTTTTGAGTCTACTGTGGTTTTACTCTACAAACGTAAAGTGAATAATACACAGTTGCCGGCGGCGAGTGCCACCAACAAGAGATGGATGCAGCAGTACCGGCAGTGCGCGAGCTACTTCAACAAGCTCGGCAAAGCGGACCTGCTGCACTTCATCAACAACACCTGCTTCACCGAACAAGCTATACAACGGTAAACACCCCCGCAACATACAAACATTACATATAGAAGATTAATGACAATTGTTTAGAATATATCATCGATGTACACAAAAAATAACAGTGGACCTAGAACGCTACCCTGTAGTACTCCTGAGGTATTCAGCCTATACCATGGTATAATAATATACCCCGCCAGGTACTCTCTTCCGACCACGTGACTGACACAAGCCTATGTCATCATGCTGTTCGTTCATCCTTGTCGAATGCGTGTTAATTGTTATTTCCTTCTCGCTCAGTGTCGTGACGTAGGCTTGTGTCGCTCTGGGAAGAGAAGACCTGGTTTTGTTAGACTATGGCCTATACAATTAAATCCAAATTCCATTTTTAATTGAGGCTTGTAGTTCTAGCTTATAAAATGTTCTTGTTACTTGGATCTTATTCCTTTTAATTATGTTCTACGAATTCTACGACGAAACCGTGCTTGAGGTTAATTTACAAAGTGGTAAAATTTGTTGTATACAGGCATAGAGTAAGCAAAGAAATTGTTTTTGGTAGTAAAGAGATGTTATAAGCCGACCCGGTTCTGTCAACACATGTGATTTAATACTGATATATTTTTGTTTTCCGTCTGTTTCTACCAATATAAAATTACCAATAGAAAGCTGCATGCCCTTCGGAGTAATCACAACTTCCCGCACCTCAGCTAGTTGACAGAATTTGTTTGTTTAAGATTAGCACGTATTACGTCTGTATAGTGTTGAATATTGTTTGTATACAGGGTGCCAGCGGGGACGCGCAGTCTGATGATAATGCAGGCTGTAGACTACTGCCAACAGGAACAGGAAAATGAGTTCAAGATCAATAAGAAGTAAGTATTTACTTTTAGGCATGTCCAGAATGAAAAAAAAAACCTACTCTGGGGGCGCCACATGTATACTTTTATGTTTATGGCAACAATTTCCATTGTAAAATTAGTTCCATTGAAATTCCGCAATATGGCGAGGTATTTTATTTCTCTGGTCGGGCTTTATGTTTTGAAACTTTCTGAGGCGTCGATTCAAGTTTGATACGTTGATTTAGCGACACGAAATTTATGAATTAAAAATCTGAAATATTCTACGCACTTCGTGGCTGTTAACGTCTATAATTCCTTACTGTGTTCCGAATAAGAAGTAAAATTTCTTAAAATACAGCATTTAAATGTAAGGCTTGAAGATAGCCCGGCTTCCTTTCCTTTTTTTTTCTCTGGAATTCTTTTTTTTTTGTAATAACTTTACTATAGGCACCTGTATGTTCCCAGCGACCTGACGTGGGCGGGCGTGGGCCAGGAGCTGACGCGGTGGGCGCGCTTCCTCGACCAGCTGCACGCGGCCTGCTCACAACACACACACCCCGCACCCCTGTGGCTGTGAGTACACACACACACACACACACACACCCAGCGACCTGACGTGGGCGGGCGTGGGCCAGGAGCTGACGCGGTGGGCGCGCTTCCTCGACCAGCTGCACGCGGCCTGCTCACAACACACACACCCCGCACCCCTGTGGCTGTGAGTACACACACACACACACACACACACCCAGCGACCTGACGTGGGCGGGCGTGGGCCAGGAGCTGACGCGGTGGGCGCGCTTCCTCGACCAGCTGCACGCGGCCTGCTCACAACACACACACCCCGCACCCCTGTGGCTGTGAGTACACACACACACACACACACACACCCAGCGACCTGACGTGGGCGGGCGTGGGCCAGGAGCTGACGCGGTGGGCGCGCTTCCTCGACCAGCTGCACGCGGCCTGCTCACAACACACACACCCCGCACCCCTGTGGCTGTGAGTACACACACACACACACACACACACCCAGCGACCTGACGTGGGCGGGCGTGGGCCAGGAGCTGACGCGGTGGGCGCGCTTCCTCGACCAGCTGCACGCGGCCTGCTCACAACACACACACCCCGCACCCCTGTGGCTGTGAGTACACACACACACACACACACACACCCAGCGACCTGACGTGGGCGGGCGTGGGCCAGGAGCTGACGCGGTGGGCGCGCTTCCTCGACCAGCTGCACGCGGCCTGCTCACAACACACACACCCCGCACCCCTGTGGCTGTGAGTACACACACACACACACACACACACACACCCAGCGACCTGACGTGGGCGGGCGTGGGCCAGGAGCTGACGCGGTGGGCGCGCTTCCTCGACCAGCTGCACGCGGCCTGCTCACAACACACACACCCCGCACCCCTGTGGCTGTGAGTACACACACACACACACACACACCCAGCGACCTGACGTGGGCGGGCGTGGGCCAGGAGCTGACGCGGTGGGCGCGCTTCCTCGACCAGCTGCACGCGGCCTGCTCACAACACACACACCCCGCACCCCTGTGGCTGTGAGTACACACACACACACACACACACACCCAGCGACCTGACGTGGGCGGGCGTGGGCCAGGAGCTGACGCGGTGGGCGCGCTTCCTCGACCAGCTGCACGCGGCCTGCTCACAACACACACACCCCGCACCCCTGTGGCTGTGAGTACACACACACACACACACACACACCCAGCGACCTGACGTGGGCCAGGAGCTGACGCGGTGGGCGCGCTTCCTCGACCAGCTGCACGCGGCCTGCTCACAACACACACACCCCGCACCCCTGTGGCTGTGAGTACACACACACACACACACACACACCCAGCGACCTGACGTGGGCGGGCGTGGGCCAGGAGCTGACGCGGTGGGCGCGCTTCCTCGACCAGCTGCACGCGGCCTGCTCACAACACACACACCCCGCACCCCTGTGGCTGTGAGTACACACACACACACACACACACACACCCAGCGACCTGACGTGGGCGCGCGTGGGCCAGGAGCTGACGCGGTGGGCGCGCTTCCTCGACCAGCTGCACGCGGCCTGCTCACAACACACACACCCCGCACCCCTGTGGCTGTGAGTACAGTCGCGCCCTAAGGGTGGAGGCTGATCCCTAGCTGAATGAAATACGGATATAGGGAAAACAATCACACGTTTATTATATTAGTAATACGAAATATTTTACATTTGCTTTTTGTAGCAAAAAAATGGCGTCCGGCTCGTAGCGCGGGCTACGGCCATCTCATCTCATCAACGAAATTCAAACTGATATTACTTTACATCTTTATAAAGCCTCAAACGCAAAAAGAGGCTGCCAGCATGAAACGGCGTGCATGAAGGACACATGCACACCACATAGAAGTTGACTGTTACTCATTCTGTGACGCTGTTAGGACTAGAGTCTATTGGCTTATAGCCTCGGTGTTTGGTAGTCCAACCTGATCAATGATGCGACTGTCTTTTGGGACAGGTTTTGGCATTCGTTTCTTGTGCAATGGTCTGGTTTGTTTGCTTGCATTGCACCAGGAAGCTGTTAGCAACAGACTTTGTTGATAGGTTGTTATGTTAAGTGTTTATTTTGCCCTGTCCACTTTTAGGTCATGAGTTTAGGGTTGTCAACTGTGTTTAAGCGAGACAATTCTTGTGACCGCGGGGGATGTGGAGTTTGCATCAGTGTGTTTGCTAACTCCTTTTAAATGTAACTGGCGCTTATGCCGGTATTCTAGAAAAACGATTGGATTTTAATTTAGGAATTGTCTCGCATTTAAAAAAAAATGATTTGTCATAATAATTACTCTGATGGTTGAAGGTGGACGTGATCCCGATTTTTTGAAGAGTAAATATATAGTTTGGAAGAGTTCCTGGTTGTATTATTAACTAGGGACATTCCCACTGTACACACACACACACACACACACACACACACACACACACACACACACACACACACCCAGCGACCTGACGTGGGCGGGCGTGGGCCAGGAGCTGACGCGGTGGGCGCGCTTCCTCGACCAGCTGCACGCGGCCTGCTCACAACACACACACCCCGCACCCCTGTGGCTGTGAGTACACACACACACACACACACACACCCAGCGACCTGACGTGGGCGGGCGTGGGCCAGGAGCTGACGCGGTGGGCGTCGGGTATCGAGTGTTAACTGGCTGGCTAGTTAAATGACCATTTATTTTATGAAATGTTACAACTTTTTTTTAATGGAAAATGAAAGGAAATACAAACTTTCATAAGTCTGTCATGACATGACGTCTTCATCATATTTTCCACTAAGCGTTCTTGTACAACTTTAACTTTGATTTGCTATAATAAATCGCAAATAGTTCGAAACAGGTCTAGACTATACTAAGTTGTATGCGAGTGATTTCGGACCGTTTATTTCCTGCACAGTGTTCTAAAACTTAAAATTTAATAGTCTCACAATAGAGATCTCGGCTCCTGATGAAAATAAAAACTGCACATGCCACATAGCCAAGAACGCTCTATCAATATAAATTTCGTAAATTAATATTGCAGAGACATAGAAATGAGTCACGGCGACACGGACAAAATAGTCGGTTGTCTGAGCCGCTTGGTGCTTGAAGAAGATATGCGACTGCCCGCCATGACCTCCTTGCTGCAGTGTCTCAACGTCGACGCCACTCCCGAACGGGTCTTCGAGCGTATCTTAACTACTGGCATCACTACTGCTGAGTAAGTATAACCTCTCAACAGGATTGTATGTATATGTACTTGTATGTATAGGAGGGACGTCTGCGATCTTCTTCATATTGATTACACGCGCCGCCCCGCATCGCTCAGCTCCGCTTTCCAGCCCCTGGTCCATCATACCAAATGTTTATTTTGTTAAAATTGTACTCGGGCCTACCCTGATATTATCAGAGGTTAGGTTAGAGAATAAGACAGAGTTAGAAAAACAGAAATAATCAATGTTAAAATCTTTGTTTAAAATAACATGTCAGTCAAATCATGCACATATGATTAATTATTATATTTCTTAATATTATAAATGTCACAAATAAAAACATTTCTATTACCTTGTTGGTTCAGTTGGTTCAATTCTAAGCCGAAAATCACTTTTAATTTTTCTTTCTATATCCTAAAAATTAATATTTTTCAGGGAAATGGAAACCCTTGTGACCCGACTCACACAGTACCACAAAGACGGATTGAGATTCAGCGAAGATCTTCTCGACCGCGTCATGCAGTTAGCGTCAGAACATTCCCTACCGCCGCACAAGCAGATCAGCTTGCTGTCCTTAAGTCAACGGGAGAGGGTTCAAGATAGCGGCGATCTTCTTAAGATAGCTCAGTTCACTGTTGACTTGTTGAGGACTGAGTGGCCTGATGAAGAGTGCTTGAAGGAATTGACTGGTAAGGAATCATACACATTTCTAAAGACTGACCAAAGAAATTAAAAACTTCGCCATTTTGCGGATTTCAATGGAATTTTATAATGGAAATTGTTGCCAAATAAAATATATTCTATTCTATCTACTTATGTATTTTTTATTATTTCACAAAATAGTCACGATACAAATGTCAAATAAATATAAACATAAAGATTCTATTCCATTAGTAATTATTATAATAATTGTAAAAATATGTTTAAAAGATGCAACGCCCATAGCTGGGCATTAACTCGTTAATCCGTTAATCGTTAATTAACGAAGTTAACATTTTGATTAACGGATTAACTTTTAAGTTAACTTTTAAAAATGTTAACGGACACGTTAACTTCCGTTAATGTGCAGAAGTCCGTTAA
>CAOKYR010000459.1:0-76893 GCA_948473455.1 Teleiodes luculella | reverse complement strand
CCCCCACCGCCCCCGCCCGCGGGCGCGCTCCCGTTCTCCCTGGAACCAGGCACACAAGTTCAATACAAGTACTGATTTTTTTATTACTAGCGACCCGTTCCGGCTCCGCACGGGAAAATGGTTATTGTGGGTTATCCTTAAGTATATTATGTCCCTCAAGGTATAATCCTCCCCTATAAAAACTTAATAAAATTCCATTCTGACAATGCTAAAACTTACTACTCCCTTGGTATTCATTGGTATTATTGTAAAAAAACTAGTACCGTTATAATTCCGGAGATATAGCTATAGTTTAGGGAGGATTGTAGCTTGATGTTCAAGCTTATAATCCGCCCCTCTCGTGTAGCCAAACGGTGAGGTCTTTCGACTTAGTTTATATCCAAAAAGTTAGTATCAGATTACTATTCATTGCTCAATAAAGAAGATATAGCTACAGGTTTGGGAGGACCTTCCAAACAAAAAAAAAACTAGATCAAAATCGGCGCATCCGTTCAGGAGCTAGGATGCCACAGACAGACAGACAGACACACACGTCAAACTTATAACACCCGTCTTTTTCGTCGGGGGTTAAAATTAACCCAGCTGTGGGCAGTTGAATACGTACTTGTATCGTCTAGTGGGGCTCATGACGGATATAGTGTTGGATCGTTTGGACCTCGCCAAAGGCGGCAGGTCGTCCCGCCCCGTCACGGAGAGCAGGCCGCGCGGCCCGGCCGGCGGCTTGTCTGCGGTACCCACTGTAGTGTCGCTTGCAGTCTGCAACAATACCATGGAAGAAAATAATAGTACTAACCTGTACAGAAAGGACACTCACCCCCCCGCGCTAAAATGAGTTCCCCGCCCGATATAGCGCCCCACGCCCCGCAGGCACCGCGGGACTCTACTGGGGTGTTCGGGGGTGTTTTACATAGCGTGTCAGTGTTTGACTTTTAGTTGATATTCAGTTGTTATTCAAAAAGTAGATTGTGAAAACGCGTTTGCTGTATGGAGTGACCGACGTGTGACAATACACAAAATTCGTTTATTACTTTTACGTATTTTGCCTTTTTACATATTTTCTGAAATGCCCAAAGGCAAAGTAAAAACTAGTTTTAACTAGTGAAAACACTAGTTCTATCTAACGAAAAACGGGTTTTAGCTGTATCATCTGTACTGAGCGCGGTACAGTGTCCGTGGGTCTTGAGCGTGTGGCGAAAGTTATTTATTTATAACCCACCTACAATATGGGCTCTGGAAATTGAAAGTGTTAAATCACAGCGAAACATGAAAATTTTTGTTTTTAATTTTCATATTTCGCTTCCATTTAAAATAATACAACATCCATGATTATCACAGCTATGACATAATGAATTGGAACATAAATTTATATTGATTTCTACTGAAATGTTATTGAGGTAAGCCTTTGTAATGAAAAATCAACTCGTAATTTTTTTATAAATATCAAACTCTAATTAAATTCTAAAATCTAGTGTTTTTACGCAAGAATTAAAATACTAAATTTAGACTGTCAAAAACATACTTTTGAAGCAGCTGTGAAAATTATTATTATATGAAACGAGTAAACATGTTCAGACAATATTGTAATAGCAGTTAGGAGATGTATGGTACCTTTTGTAGTTGATGGTGTGGTTTATCTCCAGCGGCCACGCCCTCGTCAGTCTCCGACCGAGAACCTGCGATCATTTCACACAATGTTCATAACTAAAATTAAATACATGTTTCTGTGATTCATTATCATTGTTTTAAATATACATACATACAGTGACACCTCTTTCCCGAAGGTGTAGGCAGAGACCACTTCCTACCACTTGCTACGATCCAGACACTTCTTTGCTTCTCTGTATGTATTGTATTGATTGGATGTTTTTTTTACAGATTCCACGACTTTATCTATCTCCATTTCATAAGCAGGCACAAGACTAATAACAACGATTGACTATTTTAATTTACAGAAATAGAAGATTTCAATTATACATGCTACTATGTTCCTACATCATCTTTTCACCTTGTAATGTAAGTAGCGACAGGCTCGAGAAGCTGTCAAACGCGACATAGTGACATTAGAGCCATAGTAGCACCCGCAACATGCAGTGCTATGACAAAAGTTTGTCACGCGAGAAACCCGCCATATTGAAATATCCTCCAATAGGATAAGAGAATACGCACGACAAAATTATGTCTGTCACGCGTGGACCGGGCATGTTAGAGGGGTAGTTCTGTAACGAGGTGCATTGCGTGCTACCTCGTTGCCACGTTTTCTACTTCATTTCTCATCTCATTTACCATTTTCGTATAAATTCAAATATATTTAATTTTGGAATTCATTCAAAATCATCCGTCAATCATCCATTTTTTATTATTCATTCCTAGTCTTACTCTTGGCCACGAACTACGTGGCCACCCTCCCAAATGTATAATTAAAGTATGAACTCCTGAGAGTATGTGTAAATAAAGTGTGTTGTCACGGTGGCGAATATAATTTATGTGACTTTAGTCCCTTCTTTTATTTGTGCATCATCTATTACCAACACGTAGTTACCCCGCAGGCTCGTTCAGGACCTAGACGAGCCGCGGGTGTAACAGTTCTATCAATATATCGCGTTTGACAGCTTCTCGAGCCTGTCGCTACTTACATAGTAGGCCTACTGGTGGAAAAGCAGCCTAAATATGTGTAGTGTCTCACCGGGGTCGGAGTTGTAGGTCATGAGATGCGGGTGGTGCGCGGGCTGCGCGGGCGGCGGCGGGGGCGGCGCGGGCGCGGGAGGGGCGAGCGGAGAGGTGCCCGACATCTCCTCCGGGATCGCCTCGCACGACACGCGCATGTCACTCTTCTTTATACACTGACAACACAACATATTTATTGGTTTATGTTTAACTTACCACCAAATATAGTAACATGTAACAGACAAAAATAGTAAATGATCACCAAAATTAAACCCGCATTATAATGTAAAATTATAACCAAAGTTTTATCATCTCGCTATCCTATTTAAGCAAAATGACTCCAAATAAATTATTGTTAACCGAAAAGTAGTAAATGATCACCAAAATTAAAACAGCATTTTAATGTAAAATTATAACCAAAGTTTTTACAACTTGCTATACTATTTAAACAAACTGAATCCAAAAAAAACATTGTTTACCCAAAAATAGTTAATGAACACCAAATTATTAACCAAATATAAATTAAAAATGACATGTAAGAATATAACACCTCGTTATCCGATTAAAGTAAATAACCATCGGCAAAAAAAAATTGCCAAACATAGTAAATAAACTCCTAACCTTTTTGTCTCCAAACTAATTAACCGCTACCAAAAAATATATATCTTGGGCGTTTCGTTTATTCAACCCAATTCTATACATAAGATAAAAAATAAAACTTTACAATTGAAAAAATCCTTTTCTTAATTATTTAAACAATCATAAAAAATTCCCTCACGGGATGAGCAGTCTTAGTAAGCGAAAAGTATGATGAAGTATGTACATGTTTTTGTTGTTTTGTTTGTTTGTTGTTACCTTCTTGTTCTGCGCCGCGCTGGCGGAGGGGCCGGGCGCGGGGGAGGGGGGCTGCGCGGGGGGCAGCACTATTATTCGCTCGCAATCTACAAACAACATAACACTCATATATGTCGGAGATTGAAGCTAGATTCATCGTTTAAATCGATTGTAAACATCGATGACAGTTTTTATTTTACGTTCTCGAGTATCAGAGGGTAGAATCGATATAGTTGACCGGTGTGAAGTTGACGCGGTGACGTTTGACAGGAGGCCCTACTACCGGGAGTGGGACCGGGTGGTGCACTCACATAAATAGCGCTGCTCAGGGCGGGCGAGCCCTCTGGGTAGATCTGCAGCCGCGTTGATAACTTTGTGTGTCAGGGATATGTTGTGATTCTGGTGGACGTACTAGTCCGGTGTGTTTTGTGATGTGTGATTCGATGTAAGATCTGGATGTATGTTGAAATAATGGTTGTTGGAATATTGTTTGTACCACAGTCCAGTGGTGTCTGTAAACCGTGAGTAAAGTGATCTAATTATCGTGTCGCTAGCAAGGTTGGCTAGGTTATGTGATATTCGTATGGTGTTAGCTATGGCATTGTTATCATGACCGCGGGTAGAGTAACTGTAATATGGTCGAGTTACATAAGGTCCGGGCGGGGAGGCCCCTTGGTTGGCCAGTTTGTAATTGTTCAGTGTTTTCCATGCCAGTTTCCCCTTATGGCATTTTGATGGTGCTCGGATCTACCTAAACCCCTTTTAGGGATTGATTAGGTCCCGATCGTTCATGATAACAAGCAACCGAGTCTATGTTGGTATAGTGTGTTTCAATTGTAACGACATTCGATATAGTTAGTAAAGTCTGTTTCAATAGTGATGACGAATTGGGGTAGTCCTGACAAAGATAGTGTACGATGGTTCTCTAAAAGTTCTTGTAGCATACGCCCACGCTTAACGTATTTCCCGCGTGTTGCTCTTTGCGGGTTTCCTTTATTTATTTGCTTTCCTCACCACCGTTTTGTCTCTATTTCCGACATCAGAAGTGCGATAAAGGACCCTGTATTGTAAAGAATTTTCGGGATTAGGATCTGCAGACTACGGGATAAAGGATCAGCAGTTGGTAGAAGTTTATTTTTCATTCGATCTTTAGAACATTTTTATTCTGGGTAAAAAAAATAATTATTAAGCTGTGTCCGAATTGTCGATAAAGTCAAAATTTTTATTGGATGGATTGATTCGAGAATTTTCTGATTGTAAAACGAATGAAGTAAAATCGGTTTTTCTCGTGGTAGTTAGAATCAGAATCAATCAGTGTTCTTTCTTAACGGTATTCTGGGGTAACGTACACGCCGATTTATACTAGGTAGGTACGGTAGTATTTTTTTGTTTCATTTTAATAAGATGTGAGTGCGTCAAGTTTTATTGTTTGTGTACCAATCGTTATCGTTAACGTAGTCATGATGTTGTACGCCAAATAATGCGCGCCTAGTTTGACATTTTCGGAAGATAGCCCGTTGCAACAATAGGTCTTTGCGATTGTATTTTGAATTAATTTTCGGAGATTATCGGTTGAAATTTTTAGCAGTGTAACCTATTAGACCGTGCGTGATTGAAGTTTTGTGATTTATTGTTCGTTTTGCTACGTGGTTCGGAAACGAGATTCTGGCGCCAAGTACCCACCTCTTTCGATTTAATTGTGAAAATTAGTTTGTTTAGTTGTTTGCAAGAATAATGTAGTACGAAAATCCAGCAAAATAATGCGGTACGAAATCAGTTTAAATTTAATACTCGATGTAAACAAAAGCCGTTTCAAATCTTTAAAATATTGAGAGTTCGTTGTACGTTGAAGGCGTTAAATAAACCTACCTACTTGTAGCTACTAGTACCCTCATGACGAATTTTATGACGAAGTTGATCTAACTTAGACAATGTGTTTACCTGACGTTGATAATAATGATAATTGGATAATCGAGTAATGATTTTGCTTTGTTTTTGTAAATAGTTTTCAAATCTTGTGATAAAAGTTCTGTTTTCATGATAATGTTATCCGCCGGATGGAGGCGATGATTTAAGGTTATCCGCTGGATAGAGGCGATGATTATAGTTTGGAAGCGATGAGTTTGATTTGTTAACAGAACATGATTTGTTTTCGTGATTTAAAATTTGGAGTTGATATAATTTGAAAATCTATACTCGACATTCCTTTTTCAAAGTATTACCGTGGATTGTAGATTGTTTTATTTCTTTTGAACTTGAAGTTTTCGAACAACGACTAGTTTTGCTTTTTGAGATTGTTTTCTAATGTGTAATGTAACGATAATGCAATGACTCTGAAGACACGACCCGACGGACTGGGCCTTATCTAGTAATCGTATCAGAGGTTCCGGAGCATGTAAGAGGTGCACGTTGACTGCTTTTTATGCGCAGTAACTCTTTGCGAGGAGTAGCACTTACGCAGCTGAGATGGTTAACTTCTAATAGGTTGCTAGGTTCTAACAAGCTGGATGGAGGCTTGTGTTGTCGTGACCGGATAGAGGTTACGTGATGTGAAAAGCCGGATGGAGGCTTGTGTTGTCGTGACCGGATAGAGGTTACGTGATGTGTAAAGCCGGATGGAGGCTTGTGTTGTTGTGACCGGATAGAGGTTACAGAGTTTAGCGACTTGATGGAGGTTGCTTGTTGAGTTGATGTGGTATCCGGATAGAGGTTACACACATGTTTTGTGACGGGATGGACGTCACAGATGTATTAAGAGCCTTTGCAATATTATTACGTTGGATTAAAGTAATTTAAATCTGATATTTCTATTGTCAAGTTTTTTTGTTCGATAACTAATTTAACTGACGGATATGAAATCAAGGTTTTTCGGTACGGATTCATTTCAAAATCGGTTTTGCTTAAAATTGTTTCTTATTATTTCGTTATAAAAAAAAAACCGGCCAAGTGCGAGTCGGACTCGCGCACCGAGGGTTCCGTACAAACCTGCAAGGTTTACAAAGTTCTTTCATTACGACAATCGAGTCATAACTATGGTAATCTTATTGCAAAATGAAATTCATAACATTACAATGGGGAAAGATGGAGGAGCATAAATTTAAGACAAAGATCTCTTTATCGTTTAAGTAACTAAGTACTAAGTAAGTATTTCAACTTGATAGCTCTACGCGTTCATGAGGAAAAAAGTAATAAGTTTATATTTATTAAAAAATATATATTTTGTAATGTAACTAAAAATTTAAGGTTTTCGGAATTTTTCCTTTATGTGTGCTATAAAACGTTGCTTCATGCCAAATTTCAAGATTCTAGGTCGACTGGAAGTACCCTTTAGGTTTTGATTCCCTTGCGAGTACTTGCGAGTTTCAAAATATGCAGCTTAAATTGCTGTTTCTTTTGATTGCGTTGACATAGAAGTTTGATTTTGTTACAGCTTAAAGGTATTATAGACCTGAGTATTTGGTATGAATTTCAATTTAATACCTCTACGCGTTTATGAGGAAATGGGTAGTAAGGTTAAAATTATTAAAAAATTTATATTATGTGATGTAACTAAAAATTTATGGATTTCGTAATTTTTCCTTTATCTATGCTATAAGACGTTGCTTCGTACCAAATTTCAAGATTCTGAGTTCACGGGAAGCACCCTGTAGGTTTTGATTCCCTTGCAAGTGTCGAAAATTTGCGGCATAAACGGCTGTATCTTTTGATTGCGTTGGCTTAGAAGTTTGATTTTTTCACAGCTTCAAGGGACAGTAGACCTGAGTAATTGATATAAATTTCAGCTTCATACCTCCACGCGTTCCTGAGAAAAAGGGTCTTGACAGACGGACAGACGGACAACAAAGTGATCCTATAAGGGTTCCGTTTTTTCCTTTTGAGGTACGGAACCCTAAAAAAGCTAAGTTTTAGATGTGGATACGCATAGTACGGAGCGTAAAAAGTGATCTTTTAAAGATTCGTGTTTTACCGTTAGTAGAAATTGTCGAAGGGTTAAGTACCATTGAATTTCGATGAACGAAATTAGAGAAATTGTAAAACTGGAAGTGAGGTTCTGAGTTCGATATTACAGATTACTGTGGTGTAGTTGACCGAAGCGGAGGCTTGGATGAGCCGTAGTGCGTAGAAATCGGTGTCTGCCTTGAGTGGTACATTGTTGTTTTTCTGGGGACGCTCTTTTTTAAAGTAAGAGACGCGCTCACTTTTGAAACGGGAATAGTCCACTTTGAGTAGTCCGTGCATGCGCAGCGGGCTCCTTGCTCTGGCTGAGGTTATGTTGTGTTTGGGTCTTTGGAGCGACCATGGAGTCATAGAATTTACTTGTTGAGTCCAAGAGAGATGGACATTGGGTGTGGCTATGTGATAGCCGTAGACCGCGAATAAGATACCTCATGTTTGACTTTGAAATTTTTTATTGTTTATGACTAGTGAT
This sequence comes from Teleiodes luculella, assembly GCA_948473455.1. Taxonomy (NCBI): domain Eukaryota; kingdom Metazoa; phylum Arthropoda; class Insecta; order Lepidoptera; family Gelechiidae; genus Teleiodes; species Teleiodes luculella. Next base: position 68,966 of record CAOKYR010000459.1, on the reverse strand, counting down.
GTCACGGTGATTGTGACTGTAATGGTACTTGATCGCTTTTACGGTAATTGAATTTATCTGGCAGGAATTAAAAACTGTTTGACGTGGTAATGTTATGGTCAGGAGTAGCCGAGCGGTATTAAGTGTTGCTTTTAATTAGTTCCGAATCGTACACACGAGGACGTGTGTCAGCGCAGGATGGCCGTGTCGGAGATTGAAGCTAGATTCATCGTTTAAATCGATTGTAAACATCGATGACAGTTTTTATTTTACGTTCTCGAGTATCAGAGGGTAGAATCGATATAGTTGACCGGTGTGAAGTTGACGCGGTGACGTTTGACAGGAGGCCCTACTACCGGGAGTGGGACCGGGTGGTGCACTCACATAAATAGCGCTGCTCAGGGCGGGCGAGCCCTCTGGGTAGATCTGCAGCCGCGTTGATAACTTTGTGTGTCAGGGATATGTTGTGATTCTGGTGGACGTACTAGTCCGGTGTGTTTTGTGATGTGTGATTCGATGTAAGATCTGGATGTATGTTGAAATAATGGTTGTTGGAATATTGTTTGTACCACAGTCCAGTGGTGTCTGTAAACCGTGAGTAAAGTGATCTAATTATCGTGTCGCTAGCAAGGTTGGCTAGGTTATGTGATATTCGTATGGTGTTAGCTATGGCATTGTTATCATGACCGCGGGTAGAGTAACTGTAATATGGTCGAGTTACATAAGGTCCGGGCGGGGAGGCCCCTTGGTTGGCCAGTTTGTAATTGTTCAGTGTTTTCCATGCCAGTTTCCCCTTATGGCATTTTGATGGTGCTCGGATCTACCTAAACCCCTTTTAGGGATTGATTAGGTCCCGATCGTTCATGATAACAAGCAACCGAGTCTATGTTGGTATAGTGTGTTTCAATTGTAACGACATTCGATATAGTTAGTAAAGTCTGTTTCAATAGTGATGACGAATTGGGGTAGTCCTGACAAAGATAGTGTACGATGGTTCTCTAAAAGTTCTTGTAGCATACGCCCACGCTTAACGTATTTCCCGCGTGTTGCTCTTTGCGGGTTTCCTTTATTTATTTGCTTTCCTCACCACCGTTTTGTCTCTATTTCCGACATATATATAATACAAATTATATAGTTTATGAAATAAAGCCCGACCAAAATAAATTAATAGTTTAAAAAAACACTAGAAAAACACGCTTTTATAAATGAACGTAATAACAAAAAAATTGTTAAGTGATCACCTCACCTCGCCAATAAAAAGGTCTTATTTAGACAAATCAAATGAGCCCAAATTCGCTCCAGCTTCAGACCAGCTTGTTTATGTCAAATTATTGTGTTGTCATCGGAATTACGTGTATATTTTTACGACTATGGCAACAATTTCCCTTATAAAATGAGTTCCATTGAAATTCCGCAAATATGGCGAGGTTTTTTATTTCTCTGGTCGGGCTTCACATTCCAATTTTCATTACTCTTGTCGGGCTATATCTATAAACTGTAAACTACCGACCCGTCCCGGCTCCGCAAGGGAAAATGGTTATTGTGGGTTATCTTTATGTATATTATGCACGTATTATACATATAAACCTTCCTCTTGATTTATCTCTCTCTCTCTCTTTCTCTCTTGAATCACTATCTATTTAAAAAAACCGCATCAAAATCAGTTGCGTAGTTTTAAAGATTTAAGCATACATAGGGACATAGGGACAGAGAAAGCGACTTTGTTTTATACTATGTAGCATGGTCCAAGAAAACAAGGTCTAACCATTAGACCACGTGACTGACACGAGCCTACGTCATTTTGCGCTGTTTATCCTTGTCCATTACACGCATTCGACAAGGATGAATAGGCAAAATGACGTAGAAATGACGTAGGCTTGTGTCGGTCACGTGGTTTAATGGGAAGACCTTGTTTTCTTAGACTATGCTATGTAATTATGTGTCGTACCCGGTCGGAACTCCTCTCTTGAGGACAGCAGACAAGACGACATCTCTGGAGACGAGTTGGACCGGCGCACCGGGTGACGCATCTTGCCCTGCAAACAAACACCATATTAAGGAAACTTTTCCACCACACATGTGCCATGGTCTGTTTCATATAAAACCGGACAAAAGCAGGCCTGTTTCACTCCCGGCTATATGCAAAGCGCTGTAAGTACATCCACGGCCGGTCCGGACGATAACTATCAGTCAGAACAAATGAGCGATAGATGAGATGCAAAAACTGCGGTAGGTAAATTGGCGCCGCGTGATCTGAATTGCACTTTATTGTTATCATACTAATATTATAAAGAGAAAAGATTTGTATTTTTGTGGGTGTGTGTGTGTGTATGTTTGTAATGAATAAACTCAAAAACGAATGAACCGATTTCAAAAATTCTTTCACCATTATAAAGCTACATTCACCCTGAGTAACATAGGCTACCTTTTATCACGGGAAAATGTGTCATTCCTACGGGAAAAACTGTCAACGCGGACGGAGCCGCGGCGGGAAGCTAGTTAATTTAATTTTTATCCCAAGTGAATCTGCTCCTGTTTCTCTGTATTCTGTGACAAAAGTTCATTGACCTCTCTATCTTTTCTTGATAGTTGTTAAAAATGATGTACCTATGCCAAAATGTCTGGCAAGGTCACACGCTCACCCCGCCTTCTACTACGATATGCCAAATTACGTATTTACGTACGACTTTTTTGCCAAACTTTACTTCGTTTTGGAGACAGTCAACATCCCAGTAGTAGTACTTTATTGCTTTTTCAACATTATGTCGTCTGTTAGAGTATACTATTTATAAGTCGAAGCGAAAAATTAAGATCATTGAAGGACTTGAACCTGCATCTTTAGGCCATACAGGCGCACTACCAATTGTAATGTATGGCGCGGATAGCCAAGGAGATGCGGTTTTTTTTTTGCTTCGTTCTATACATCCCAGTAGTATTTGTAAGGGACTCACAGAGGGCGCGATGAGCAGTAAGTCGTCGTCGTCGGTGGTGCTGGAGGAGCTCTGCCGCTGCGGCGAGCCCGGGATGTTGATGGGCTGCGTGCTGACAAACAAAACATTCAATATATCACCACAGAACAAAATAATAGTACCATGGAACAATATACTCGAGAGGACTGTCAAGGCCCTAGAAAAAAACGTGCTTCGAAAAGCTCAAATCCCGTATTAAAACTAGATGGCGCCTAGCTCGCGTGGGCAAGCAAGGACGAGGTGGACCGATGAATTGATGGGCTACTCTTGACGGCGATTCCGATCCGTCGACATTGAGATCGGGCGTTTCGTACTCTTGAATGCCACACTAGCGCCACCTTGGTTTCATATTGGGATATTGAGAACTAAATGAAATCGGTAATTTTTCAACTCTCGTTGGGCAGATTTTCAAGAGTGGCGGTCTAAAATTGACTTTGGTATTACATTGGGCTGAAATCGGGATCGATATTAATTTCAAGAGTAGAGGTAAGGGTCGCGGAAAGCCGCTGGATGCGGGCCGAGAACCGATCGTTGTGGAGAACTATTTAGGCCTCCGCCTTTGTCCAGCAATGGAAGTCATTCAGCTGAAATGAGGTGTATAAAATGTAGTTATTTACCGCGGCGGGGGCGGAGCCCCTAGCGCAGGCCGCTCGGCTTGCACCCCCGAGTCGGAGCTGGATTTATGGAGCTCCTGCCCGCTGCCCATAGGAGAACTCTCACCACCACCCTCCTCGCTCTGGGAACAATATTACCACTAAAATATACGTAAAACAATTTAAAAAATGTATACAAAGCTTTTTATTCATCTAGTTCTCATGTTTTAGATCAGTCTGAAAACGAATCTTAATAGGGTAGATAATATGTCGCCATTTGTTTGATATCCCATAATCACAAACGATTTTAAATTTGCTTTTTTTTTACCCTTATGGAAGTAAAATTAAATTACCTACTAAAAAATATAAAATAGTAACTGTCCGCCCGCGGCTACGCCCGCGTTGTTTTTTGACTTTCCCGTATGATGGGTTTTCCAGGACCAAAAGTAGCCTATGCAACTCTCCATCCTGTCAACTAAATCCATGCCGAAAATCAAGTCGATTGGTTGCTCAGTTAGGACGTGAAGGAAGGACAAACAAACAAACAAACACACTTTTGCATTCTTCTTCTTCTGTCGTGTCACTGGCTAGTTTTAAATTTTGGTTGCCCAATATCCTGCCACCCTGGGGCCCGTTTCACGAAGCTACAAGTTACAATTCCTTGTAAAATTAAATAGCAACACTGACCAAAAGCGGCAACATTTGTAGTTACAAGTGTTTCTCAACGCAACTTTTTAACAATTGTAATTTTTTGCCTACAAGTATAAATTTACAATCCATAGACTTTTTTTTTGTTTTTATTGTAAAATTTCGTTAAATCGAACAAGTGTTTCACAAAATAACTCCTTTTTATCTGTAAAATTTCTACAAGTCTACCTAACTCTGAAGCTAGGTAGACTTGTAAAGTTTAATAACATTCAAACTCAAAAGTAGCTGAAGCATATTCTGCTTAGTAGTATTTTGTGAATTTAAGTTTAATAAAAGTTATTTATGTATTATAATATTTTTTGTAGGTATAGTCAGCAACATACACTAGAGGAATAATGATTTTAATTTATGTAAGGATTTGATTCTGTACTATTACAGATCAAGTTAATTGTTTTTACCCACTGATAGAAAACTATCTAATTACCCAGGATATTATATTTAAGTAGTCCGGAAATTCAATTACAATACTATGACCAAAAGGTTTCAATAGTAAAACAGAGCAGTTTAGTAGCTATTTACAGGTTAAAGTTAAGTTCAACCTTTTATCGGTATGTACACAATAAGAACATAGAAACAAAAGCATGTACCTACCTGGTTATCATGGAGGACTCTTTCATATTTTGCCAAAAGACGTCGCGGGTATTAGATAAATCTTTCCCGGCTGGTACAAGCCTTATTGCTAGGGCAATATTATGAACTTCAGTTCAAGTGGCATTTTTATCTTGTTTGGTTAATGTTGGAGAAAAAGCCACGAAAAGCACATCTCTTTTAAAAAAATTCTTTTAGTAGAAGAATTTTATGCTCCTTCCTTTCCATCCTTGTGCCTTGCAAAGTTCCAAAGTTTTCGAAGTGATTTGTTTTTAATATAAAAACTCATATAGTTGCTTTTCATTTAATTGCTAGTAGTATAATTGTTACCAAACAAACCATAGTATGTACCAAAGGCTCGCTAGTTTGGCATTTACATGAGTGAATGATTTAACGAATATTTTGTGTTATGTTATTTTATTTTTTAGGAACCACACTTGTAAAATCGAGAATTCGTTCCTTGTAATCTGACTCTATAGTTATTTGACTATAGTGATTTTCCAAAACGATGTTTGTGAAACACTTGTACTTGTAAATTATTAAATTTTTGAACTTGTACTTGTAGAATTGTAACTTGTTACTTGTTGCTTTGTGAAACGGGCTCCTGATTGCTCTTTCTGAGGCCTCCATGAGCTCCTCCGGCGTGCAAGACTCAGGGCATGCAGGACATGACTTTGCATTTATAATATTAGTATGGATACCGTGTTGTGTGGTGCGACGGTGGGCGGTGGTTTGGTGGCGGGCTCGGCCGCGGCGGGGTCTCCGGGCGGCGCGGGCGGCTGGAACGGCGCCGATAACATCGACTCCACGTCCTGAACAAACATCATAATTATTTTGGAAAATACAAAAGATGCGATCCTGTGTTACACACACACACACTCAATAACGCAGCACACATCACTCTTTTTAATGGCTAGAAGTGTGAAAACACACATATTCACGGGTTTTCTCCACAATTTCATTTTAAATTTTTACTTACCAATATTTCGACCGAGTTCGAGAAAGAGAAATCGTGGAGAAAACACGTGAAAATTTGTGTTAGTGCAGTTAACAACCGCGAAAATCTAAGAATGTTTATAAGTGTAAAATTCTAAACAACGTAAGTTTTAGTATTACTACTTGTTATTTGGAGGAGCGGAGTCCCCTGATACAGGCTTACACGCTTAAAAGTGGTCTCCGATCACCAAATTATTGTAATTCGTATCCAAAATAAAATAAATTTTGATTTTTTTTAAATTTTTTGTGGAGTTTCTTCGGCGGTTCTTCTCCACAGCAGCGCACACATTGCGCGAACCTGCCAGTTATGTTCAAACTGATATCGCATCGCCTCTTTTAGATTGTTTGATCTGTTCATTGCTTGTTCTTGTACATTCGTTTGAGACGAGAGCCGGTCTTGGTTTGAGCAAAGCTACACTAAGGAGGATAGGAGTTACACAGAGATGATAAAACAAGACAGAAGAACTAAATAAATAAATGTAAGTCGCACATAGTGTGCACCCGGCACCGCGCTACCTGTATTGCACGAACCAAGATGGCGCTGACTCAGCATTATGTTGCAGTAGTCACTACTGCAACGCTGATATTCTGTCTGAACCATTTTGATTACACTTAGAGAGGCCTGTGTCTAGCAGTGGACTCTTAGAGATTGATAATAATAATAATAATAATTATAATTTATTGATTTAAAAATAACAAACATCAAAAATATACAACATAAACGCTTATTATCTAAAAATAGAGCTAGGTATGTACTAAGTATATTATGTAATATTTAGCAAACCAACGACCAAGCTAAGCATGTAAAATGCCTGTGTTAAGGCCGTTGGCCGCATTATAACACGTCAGCGCTTAATAAGTTACATATTAGGAACTACATATAAATACTATAAACTAATAAAAACAAAGAAAGGACTGTATTTGATTTTCGTGTTGATGATACAAAATGATTTATGCATGTTGTGTGTGTTCATAACAGCTGATTTGGTTTATTAATGTCTGTCGGGAATCTAGATTTCACTTCAATATAGATAAGAGATTTTCAGTGTCATCGTAGTCAAGTTTTTGCAACCAGTCAGTCAGTATATTTTTACAGTCGAATCTGCAGAGTCCAAAAATATTGAGTTCTTTATTTATTTTGTTGTAAAGCCTAGGACCTAGTGAGATGAGAAACCTATTCATAAAGACAGTTCTACATCTCACCGTGGGGCAAACAGCATTATTTCGCCTGTTATTTTTATTGACTAAGGAGAAGGAAACAAGGGAATGTTGTTTTAATATTATATGCAGTATGTACAATTGTCTGACAGTCAAAACACCTGAAATTTCATATAGCGTCTTAGTGGGAAATCTGTAGGGTTTGAAATGGCTAACTTTTAGTATAAGTCTTTGAGCCCTTTCAACGACCAAAATATGTGTCTTGGAAGTTCCACCCCAGCATGTTATTCCATAAGTCAACAAAGATTGGCATAGTGTTTGGTATATTTGTTTAATTAATTTCGTACTTGCAACGTGTCGTAATTGCTTGAAGACATAGGTTATTTTCCTAACACGCTTGGCAAGACTGCGTGTTTGCTCATTGAATGTCAGGTTATTGTCTATGATTATACCAAGATATTTAGTTGAGTCAGTGCTAAAAATAGGAGAACACCCACAGTCAGTGCGCGGAGGATAGGAACATTTATGCGAGATTATAGAGGCGTTAGAAAAAGTATCATTACTGGTAGGCTTGTTGATAAAAGAGAACATCATAAAAGTAGTTTTATCTGAGTTGAGCGTAAGGCGATTGGCAGCGAGCCAATGTGAAACAGTGTTAAATCCATTTTGAGCTATCGAAAAGGAGTCTGCCCAAGTGTCCGCTGTGAAAGTAAGAGTGGTATCGTCTGCGTAAGAAACAATTTTACAATTATTAATATTTGCCTCGCATAATTCGTTTATGTAGCATAAAAACAGTGTGGGTCCGAGAATGCTTCCTTGAGGGACACCGGGAGAAACTGGAAGATCATCACTCAAAATTTTCTCTATTTTAACGCGTTGGGTTCTGTTTGATAAGTAACTTTTAAACTGCGCTCCCCTAATGCCCATAGTTTCAAGTTTATTTAGTAAGATAGGGATCGAAACTGTATCAAACGCTTTTCTAGATCAAGAAATATAGTGATACACTTATTTTTGTCGTCAAGATCTTTGGCTATAGAATTAGTAAAAGTCAGAAGAGCATCTTCGGCTGACTTACCAGCACGAAAACCATACTGGTTGCTTGACAGTAGGTTATTTTTTCGAGAAACTTAACTAATCTATTGTTTATAATTTTTTCAAGTACCTTAGATAAGGTAGGAAGTATGGAAATAGGTCTGTAGTTGTTAACTGAATTCCTAGCTCCTGATTTGTGAATAGGGCTTATAATAGATTTTTTGAGATCAGACGGGGAAACTGAGGATGATATATTGAGGATAAATTGAGATTGATTGATAAATTGAGGATGGTGTGTTTGATGTGTTTGAGGTGTTTTTGGTGTGTATGTGGTATGTAAGTGGTGTTTGTGGTGTTCGTGGTGTGTTTGTGGTGTGTTTGTAGTGTGTATGTGGTGTGTATGTTGTGTGTATGTGGTGTGTTAGTGGTTTGTTTGTGATGTTTGTAGTGTGTACATGGTGTGTTTGTGGTTTGTATGTGGTGTGTATGTGGTGTGTATGTGGTGTGTATGTGGTGTGTATGTGGTGTGTTTGTGGTGTGTTTGTGGTGTGTGTGTGGTGTGTATGTACCTGTAGCGACTCCGGGCCGGCGCGCGCGGCGGTGGGGTTGAGTAGCCGCGTCACGAAGGCGGTGTCGCCGGTGGGCGAGCGGATGTGTACTTGCGCCCACTGCGAGCACCAGCACGGACACGCGCCGCACTCCACCAGGTCTCCCACGCGAGACCACGACCCGTCCTCCGAGTCCTGAACAAACATTAACCCATATATTAACGACCACGTGACTGCCACAAGCCTACGTCATTTTGCGCTGTTCATCCTTGTCTATTACCCGCATTCAACAAGGATGAATAGGCAAAATGACGTAGACCTGTGGCAGTCACGTGGTCTATTTGCAAGACCTTGTTTTCTTGGACCATGTTAACGACCAAAACAATTGTGACGTTCCACGTACGAACATGCTATGTTGGATATGCATAACCCAATACCGACCACAAGGTTTGCATGTGGAACGGGGAGGCTAAGATCACACAACAATATGCCAAAACAATGGAAGAGGCTACGATCAAACCACATGGCCACTTTTTAAAATTAAAGCCCGACCAAAGAAACAACAAGCCTCGCTATATTGCGGAATTACAATGGAACTAATTTTTAAGCGAAATTGTTGCCATAATCGTAAAAGTATACACGTGGCGCCCCCAGAGCAGGCTTCTTATTTCTTTGGTCGGGCTTCAGGGAGAAACTTTTGTTATTTAACATCCTTTTACTATAAAATAATGGTGAGCCGTCACGGGACGTGTGTGAGGAATCCAACTACGACAATATTATTATTATTAAATACAACGATTTGTAGTGCCATAACAAAAAAAAATAACTGAAGATTGTTTAAGAAATATTTTTAATACAATTGAAGATTTATAATTAAAGTTGCAATAACCTGCCAGTTTAAATAGTTATCTCACCAAATCTCTGTCGCGATCCTTGTCGCGCGATGTGGAAGCCGCGGTGGTGTCGCCCGCTGATTCGCTGCGACTCTCGCCCGAACTTTGCCTGCCATATACACATACATACGCAACGTCAGTAAACAAAGAAGAGTTCAAGAATTTATTTTTTACCTTTTGGATGTTACATCACTTAGTTAAGTCAAATTTAAATGGAATATAATTTTCTGTTAACCAAAAAATCGAATCTTATCACTAAAAATACTAATCTTGCACCAAATATCCAAAGGCGTGAACCGAAGCGGGGGGACGGGGGGCATAGCCTCCCACAAGAGGGGGCTTGGGGGCGCAGCCCCCCGCTAAAAAACAACAAATTACCCAGAATCAATCAAATCAAAAAAAAAAAAAAGAGAGTATAATTTGGTGAAGATATTTAGTTGGAACAAGAGAATAATTTGAGGTACGGTTAAATACTATCCAATTTAAATTATCTTTTCTGGCGAGTTCAAAAACTTGGCTGTCTTCTGTGGAGAAGAGCTCGCCGAAGAAAGTCCACAGGCGTTACCTAAACCTTAATGAAGTCTGACCAGAAAAATAAAAATATTGCGGAAATTCAATGGAATAATAAAGAACGTCGTGGCCCAGTGGCTGTAATCGATTTTTTCATTCGAGATGTACAGGTTCAATTGCACTCCAGGAATGACAATAAATACAGTCTACAATGGTAAATATTATAGCTTTCTTACCGTCTCATATCGCTGGGTTCAAAAGAGTCGTTGTGTTGCATCTGCAAAAAAGAAGGAATGGTAAAGGAACTCAACATTTAAAAAGAGTTTTGTGTTGACAGGCCAACTATTACATTCGTCAACTTTATATAACCATCAACAACTGCGATTCCCAACCTGCCTGCCAGGCGTTTGCAATTGACACGATATCCAGCCTTGGTTTGAGCAAAACTTAGTATCTTCATTAATTTGACGTCGAAAAGTGATTTGTAAAATCTTACTTCGAATAAAAAACCTTTGATTTTGATTCCAATCCAATCCCATTCACGGCAGATAGCTTAGTTCAAGCGTGGTCTACAATAGATGTATGTGTACTGTAACATCTAAGATGTTCTATTCATTTAAAACACACAGATAACTTTAACATTACTTTTATTCTATTAATTCCACATTTAACACAACAGCATGAGGGTGAGAACGATTCCTCAACCCTCACAAAATAGCACCCTATAAAAGACGGGCAATTCGCGACTATGTCAAAATCAAACTCACAGAACAGAGGTAAATAAATGTTTTTTAATTTAATTAAAGGACAATGGGCACTTTTGAGCGTCAGCGGAAGTATTTAGTGTATACCATAATAAAACTGAAGAATCGGCGTATCTGTACATTGATTTGTTTTCAGAAAACTGATTGTAGGTGATAAAGGGAGTGTAGCTGAACACAAAAATACAAGCATTGAAAAAAATGTCCGTCTGTCTGTCTGTCTGTTTGTAAACGCTAATCTCTGGAACCATTAGACCGATTTATATGAAATTTTGCATGGTGGTACTTTATATGCCTAGTCAACATCTTAGATACCTACATTTTACCACGGAAAAAAATAAAAAAAAAATTGCCCAATTTCCTTTAAAATGTGCTTACAGCCTGGGACTAGTCGCAATCTGAAAGAGATGGCATCACCAATGCTACAGTAGCTATATTCAGTAGCTAGTAACTTACCAGTAGCTGCGGTGGGTCGGAGAGGGGCGGGAGAGGGCTCGCCACCGCCTCCGAGTGCTGCCGGCACAACACCGCGCATCTGCCAATACGAGTATACTCCGTTGTTTATCCGTTGTTTATTAACATAGTGGTAGTTAGTACTCACGAAACTGAACAACTACTAAGGAACATAGGTTGTGTAAGAGATTGACTCGTGAATAGTGTTGTAAAAAACTCAAGTCTTTTAGTCTTAATTTCGGGACTCAAGTCGAGTTTCAGGGCTAGGACTCGTTTAGTCACATGAGTCCGAGTCCTTTAAGTCCTCTGAGTCCTTTTGAGTCCTTTGAGTCTTTTAAGTTCTTTGAGCTAGACTGAGTCATGAACTCGAGTTGGTGCATAAATGTCGGTAGATAGGTTTATTATTAAAATCAGGAAATTTAATAACCAAACCAAGAAACCGATTGGGTAATAAAACTATACGGGCTTCAATGTGCCTGTCTTCGTGGCTCAATATACTAAAATAATATAATATATATAATTTAATAACAATTACTTAATTACCTACCTAATAAATCGATAATTTGTTAATTGCTGTTTTATTTACTTCAAACTACAGCTTTAGAGGACTCAGTTATGAGTCCTCTAAAAAGACTCAGTCTTTGAGTCCTAAAGACTCACATTGAGTCCTTTTAACAAAAGACTCCAAATTCGGAAGGACTTGAGTTCTAAGTCTCATTTATAAGACTCGAGTCTTCAAAAAAGAGCTCGAGCTCTGGTAAGTAGGACTCAAAGACTCGAGTTTCTTACAACACTACTCGTGAACCGTCGTATGTCGTCGGGTATCTCCGGCGGAAGGCGCACGTGACTCCGCGGCGCCGGCGGACTGGCTGGCAGTCTGTCGCGAACGCACCTACCGAACATATACATACGTCCCCGCCGTTGTAGTCGACGCGTGTGCTTTGTCAATGTTTTGTGAACATAAGGCTTATCAAATAAATACGTGTATGTGATATTTAGCGTTTTTACTTCTGAGACTTATCCTCGTAATAGTTGAATACTCAAAATTACAATTTAACTTTTGTCGTATTTTAATTTTGAGATTTCAACCTATGTTCCTCAGGGAAATTTAATCACTTTCATGAGTACTACTACTATGTTGCGGTTAAAAAACAGTTAATTTTCACAGTGTATTAACACACATTTATACTAACAGCATACAAATATTATTAAAAGACACAAAGTACATTAAAAAATTGGCCAAGTGCGACATGCGCCTGGAGAGGGTTCCTTACAAACGAAATTCTTCATCATCAGCCGAAACAACTGGACTGATCGAGTTCAAATTTGACCGTGACCCAGACGGACTTGTGTCATTCATTAAACAATGAATTTCAAACATGGATGCCAAATTCAAGTGGTAAATTTAACTTTAGTGTATCAATTGAAATAATAATTAAAGTAAAAAAAAAGTGTTTTAATTCTTCTTCGTTTTCATTAAATTCTTAAAATTACATGAGAACAAAATACTTTATCCTACCTTTCACACAGCCCTTGTTTGATGTTGTTCTGCAGACAGCCTGAAGTGGTGATTGTGATGAGCTTGTGGCCCACTATCCATGTAGAAGATTGCCCACCGTTGAACATGAACTCTGATAGGTCACTCCTGCAGAAAAAACATCTTTCAATAACCTTTTAATGTTCCAAAATGTATGATGGCTAATTTTTTTTTATGGAATAGATCCGATCCTTATAATTACCTATTACTGAATAATGCCTTAATGACTATCAAATTAAATTTTGTAAGCAGCCGGACCAGCAAGAGGTTTCATACGTGACAAGACATAATTTTGTCACGTATGAATCTAACGGCTTCTCTTAGTATTGGGCTCAATTCTGCCGTGGCCGCTAAAATCTCTAAATTTAAGTTGTTGGTCTCTTTCATTCATATGGGAATCGAAAAGGATGGGGAGATGAATGAATTTAATTTTGAATGAATGATATTTAAAATAAGCAGCGCAACTGTCAAATTCAGCTTAATTTAGTCGGGATGTTTTTAAATTACGCGTAAAATCGAAGTCTGACGTGTCTAAATGTAGGTTAGCAATCACCTGTCCCTTTTCGTTCTTAAGAACGTGAAAGAGACATAACAACTTATGTATTTATTTAAATTTAGATATTTTAGCGGCCACGCAGAATTGAGCCTATTGTCACAGTTAAATGTACGACAAACTCTTGTAGCATTCATTCAGTTTATTTTTTTAATTGACTGGCTTGGTCTACATCTGCTGGAGCCACTAGGTACCTGTGTGGTTTGACGCTGCAGGGTGTGAAGGCGTATCGTGAGAGCAGGTCTACGCAGGTCTCAGTCAGCTCTACGTGGAAGGCCGCTTGGTCTACATCTGCTGGAGCCACTAGGTACCTGTGTGGTTTGACGCTGCAGGGTGTGAAGGCGTATCGTGAGAGCAGGTCTACGCAGGTCTCAGTCAGCTCTACGTGGAAGGCGGCTTCCCCGGCGCTCGCGTTCACGCCCGCGCGCCCGCGACCGTTCATGGGCACGCGACCCACCGCGCGGGAGCCCTGACCACAACAAACAAACATAATAATATAATTTTACAATGCATGTACTCGAAAAGAGCGTTTTTTAAGCAGCCAAATACTGCGGAAAGTAGCACTTTTTCGCATTAGAGCTTTTTACTTTTCAGATTTTTTTTTTTAATTTTGGTCAGCCGTCAACCTGACATTTCAGTATTTGAGATATTTTTACAAATTACTTATTATATATTATTATTATATACGCGGCCTTACACTTGTCGAGCAGACCAGTAGTCCCCCCTAATCAAAATAAAGCACTGCGAGTATACATCCCCCGGGTACTCACGAGACTGGAGGAGCGTTGTCTGTTGGTGGAGTCTTCGTTACTGGCCGGGTTGAGCCCCGAACTGGCCAGGTGGCGCGCGCTGCGCTCCTGCTCCTACGATACACACAACACTTATTAATAGGACATATCGTTTATTATTATACACAACACCAGTTGCTCTATAATCTGTGACACTGCGAAACGGTGTGCGAAATATAATTTATCTACACTCATGTCGTAAATCCTTCATTTACTTATCAGAAACGCTAAGCAAATGATATACCTTTCGATGGAGCCGTGACTAAGGATCCATACAAATTTCATTTCGTTATCGCAAAGTTGTAACAAAATGAAGTTTTTTTTTTTTAATTTTACGCAGATGCTTGCTATTTGAGCACACTAGCGTGTTTCGGAACGCAACCTTGGCGGCGCGCATGCGCGGTGCGATATTACTGCAAATTTATTTTCGCGCCATTAACGTTTGTTTAATAATTGTACCATACAAAATGTCAATAATTATTACAATAAACAATGATTACTTTATTTTGTCTTTAATTTAAATTTGTTGTATGAGTGTAGATAAACTATTGTATGCAACTGTACATAATTAGTATTTAACACTCGTGTATACTTTTATGAAACATACCCCTCATTATGCAACAGTTGCATAAATAGCTATTAAATCACACCGCAAAAACGGTTGAAGGACCGAACTCCGACAAGACACTACTCCGACAAGTTCGGTAGGGTAGGTTTTATGTTTTGTCGGAGTAGTGTCTTGTCGGAGTAGAGTCTGTCGGAGTTCGGTTTTGGATTCAAAAACAGCATGCTGATAAATCTTATAAAGTTCCTTCTATAAGACAGCTGGCACTTGTAACAACCAGACAGCTATAACGTAATAGACACAGGAAGCATAATATTTACAAAACTGACCAAAATTTACGCTACAGAACTAAATATATAACTCACAGAAAAAGGCAGAAAGATAAAGTTATGCAGACCATGCATGATAAAACTGACGAAGTTCCTTTATAGGACAGCCGGAATTTAAGAAACCAGGCAGCGATGACGTACTAGGCCAACGACACTAGATATTTATCCAACTAATCACAATTATGATAAAAAATCAAATAACTTACCGCGAAAGGCAGAATGATGAAGTTATGCAGTCCATGAATGATGAATCTGACGAAGTTCCTCCTATAGGACAGCCGGCACTTGAGGAACCAGGCGGCGATGACGTGGTGAGCCAACGACACCACGTACTTGTTGTATCGGGACGGGTTGGTGTACGGCAGGAGTATGGCGAACACCGACATGTATTGGTCCTCCACGAAGGACGCAAAGACGCGTGGCAGGCGCGTGAGCGCTGCAACAAATAATATTGTGTACATGAAGTTTGAAAAGTTCTTTCATACTATGTTTTTGTACTGCAATAAAACTGTTATTATGTCTCTAAAGTCTGTCATTGTTACTGTCAATAACATTAGAATAAAGCATTTAATAACCCCCGCCACAAAACCGTTACTTAATTATTTCAACTACTAGAAAAAAGCTGATAATCTTCAAATGGCTGAAGATATTTTCATAGATCATAGCTAAGAACACTCGATTGTGATACCTTGCAAACAAAAAAAACTAGATCAAAATCGGCGCATCGTTTAGGAGCTACGATGCCGCAGACCGACAGACAGACACACACGTCAAACTTATAACACTTTTTCGCCGGGGATTGAAAAAGACACTTTTTAAGACAGCGGTGCTAGTTCTTTTTTAGCCCACGTTCATTAAGTTCCTTGTCGAACCGACGACGGCCGTTCAGGCAGACAGATGTTTCAACAATGCGGCCCTCAAAGTGGACCGACGATCTCGGGCCAAATAGGACTGATCGTTCTGGAGATCTTTTAGGGAGGCCTTTGCCTATCAGTAAAGACGTCCGTCCTACGGCTTCAATGATGATGATAATGGTCAATTCTTAAAGTATAAATAAAAAAAAGTAGTAGGCATAAAGCACGCCTAATGAAGTATGCACCGTAAGCACGGGTATGCACGCACAGTCCGAATATCTTCATCGTGTTCGTTTAATAGGAAATGGTTATCGGAGCTGATTGTTTTTCCCGGTGAAAATAAGTAATTTAATAGGAGAGCAATGTGAAATGTGCAGTGATAAGTTGCAAACATGACTCGAGGAACAAATCCAATTTCACCGCCCATAGAACATCTGCTTACGCTTGGCATAAAGGCAACGGAGCGGTGCGCGCGCTCTATGTTTATTTATCTAAGGGTCCATGTTACTTGAGAGGAACTCGAGCATGGGGCAGGCGATGAGCTTGGTGTCGGATATCTTGGAGAGGTCCAGCAGCACTTCCGGCAGCATCTTCACCATGGTCTCCCGCGTCAGTCCCGATATATGGGGACGAATGGCAGCCCTATGCATGATCTTACTTGAGAGGAACTCGAGCATGGGGCAGGCGATGAGCTTGGTGTCGGATATCTTGGAGAGGTCCAGCAGCACTTCCGGCAGCATCTTCACCATGGTCTCCCGCGTCAGTCCCGATATATGGGGACGAATGGCAGCCCTATGCATGATCTTACTTGAGAGGAACTCGAGCATGGGGCAGGCGATGAGCTTGGTGTCGGATATCTTGGAGAGGTCCAGCAGCACTTCCGGCAGCATCTTCACCATGGTCTCCCGCGTCAGTCCCGATATATGGGGACGAATGGCAGCCCTATGCATGATCTTACTTGAGAGGAACTCGAGCATGGGGCAGGCGATGAGCTTGGTGTCGGATATCTTGGAGAGGTCCAGCAGCACTTCCGGCAGCATCTTCACCATGGTCTCCCGCGTCAGTCCCGATATATGGGGACAAATGGCAGCCCTATGCATGATCTTACTTGAGAGGAACTCGAGCATGGGGCAGGCGATGAGCTTGGTGTCGGATATCTTGGAGAGGTCCAGCAGCACTTCCGGCAGCATCTTCACCATGGTCTCCCGCGTCAGTCCCGATATATGGGGACGAATGGCAGCCCTATGCATGATCTTACTTGAGAGGAACTCGAGCATGGGGCAGGCGATGAGCTTGGTGTCGGATATCTTGGAGAGGTCCAGCAGCACTTCCGGCAGCATCTTCACCATGGTCTCCCGCGTCAGTCCCGATATATGGGGACGAATGGCAGCCCTATGCATGATCTTACTTGAGAGGAACTCGAGCATGGGGCAGGCGATGAGCTTGGTGTCGGATATCTTGGAGAGGTCCAGCAGCACCTCCGGCAGCATCTTCACCATGGTCTCCCGCGTCAGTCCCGATATATGGGGACGAATGGCAGCCCTATGCATGATCTTACTTGAGAGGAACTCGAGCATGGGGCAGGCGATGAGCTTGGTGTCGGATATCTTGGAGAGGTCCAGCAGCACCTCCGGCAGCATCTTCACCATGGTCTCCCGCGTCTCCAGCGTGAAGATCGTCAGCGCGTTGATGTATGGCTGAGGCGTCCTCAACACTGCAAATTATTAAAGCACAATCAGGGCGTATTCAAAAATTTGTGGCCGAAGATCAGCCGCACTGTGCCAGCGTGGTCAATTCACTCTGATGGGCTCGAGCCTTTAGATATAAAGGTGCACAACGGACTCGTTATACAATCAGCGCTTTTCTGATACCTGCACCATTTTCCTATAACTACTGCAAGTCAGAGCCATAGTGAGGTAGGTCAATGATATAATGACACAGTATTTTGTACCATTCACAATTAACACACGAAAAAAAAGAGTGATGGGGCAAAGTCTCTCTCTCGGTTGTGAGAAAGAAACAAAATACAAATTTTGAAGTAATGTTGTTCGCGCTAGATCTAAGATTCGCGCTAGAGCTAAGATCCGTAAACGTCTCATCAAGGTGTATATCTGGAGCATTGCGCTGTACGGAAGTGAAACGTGGATAATGACACAACGTGACAGGGAAAGATTGCAGGCCTTTGAGATGTGGTGTTGGCGAAGAATGGAGAAAATCAGCTGGACGGAAAGGAAAAGCAACGAAGATGTCTTACAACTGGTGAATGAGAAAAGGTCTATTCTGGGGATCATTGCAGATAGAAGAGGGAAGATGCTGGGTCACTTGATACGACACGACGACTTTGTCAGAAACATCATTGAAGGAAAGATAGAAGGGAAAAGGAAGAGAGGACGACCTAGAAGGACATATATGGACCAAATTAAGGAAGGAATAGATGTCGTGTCGTATCAGGAGATCAAAAAGAGGACGGAAGACAGAACAGAGTGGCGTAGACTCCACCGACAAGAGCGAGGCTCTTAAATATGAAGAAGAAGAAGTTGTTCGCGCGCATCTTCAGCGTACGGAAAGTGGACGTACGTAGGAGGCAACACTAAAGACAAAGTTGGCAACACTTCTATTCAAGATCGCATCGCACACGCAACGCACTCACAATCCTGTCGCGACATCAATTTCAATTTGTTGTACTCTTGCAAATACAAGTTTCTTCAAATATCATCTTTGTTTTATGTCACATCCTGGACAAATATTTTTAATTGTTGGTGGAGTATTTTTCTGTATGTTATTATTATTATTATTATTCTGTGGTAATAATATCAACACAGTAAAACCAGTAAGTTATCTTCATACAAACGTGCCGCTGTCGGTTTGAATGTGTACTTTTTTTTTTTTTTTTTTTTGAATTGACCTATGCTTGTTACGACAAATCAAGCTTCACCGGACTTGCGGGGGAGTGGAAGACTCTACCCCAAAATGAATGTGTGCGTCCGCGCCGCGCGCCGTGTAGGCACGCGCTGTCACGCACACACTAGCATACAATAAGGGGGAATTAGGGGGGGGGGGGGGGGGCAGTATGGGCTAAATGCAAGCGTGTGCGTGACGGCGCGTGCCTACACGGCGCGCTCACATTCAAACCGATGCGGCCAGTTGGAGTCGAAAATGCTACTTCGACACACGCTTATTCGACAAAACACTACGCCGACATTACTTTACTCCGACATTGCTCGACTCCGAAATTATTCTACTCCGACACAACACCAATCAGACATTACCTTACTTCGACGTTACTCTACTCCGACAATACACTAATCCGACAATGCCTTACTTCGACATTACCTGACTCCGACATTATTCTATCCCAATAATACACTAAATCGACATGACTTTACTTCAACATTTTAAACTTCGACTTTACTGTACTCCGACAATATACCAATTCGAGCCCACATCACTTTACTTCAATACTATTGAAATAACAGCATAGACAGATAAGAAGCTACATTGAAAGTTTTGTCATTTAACTTTATGATAAATAAATGACAAAGATTGTGAATATTTGCGAAACATTAAATGTGGCAGTGAGCGACCATTTTGAACTTTTTTGTTTCTGAACCGATTGCTTTCAAATTTGATATCTAGGGTCCCCAGTTACAAAAGAAAGTTCAAAAGCTTTTATTTTGACTGTTCCCCCCAAATTTCTACCTGCTGTGGTCTGTTGCAAACTCTATTAAATATAACGTTCCAACAACGCAAAAAATATAAACTTATTTTATTAACATTTTCATGCCATATTATTTGATGTAGGTACATATCTACATACTTTATATTGTTTATTGTTTGTTAGCAACTTTTCTGATTAGGTACCAACTGAAACAATTTAATTATTACTGTCTTACGAAAAGAAAAGCTTTTTATTTAGTTATATTACTGTAAACACTTTTTTATAATTTATTAAATGATTGTTAATAAATAAAAAAAATCGTTTTATTTGAGTAAAGCCTACTGCGCCTGTTGCGTACTGTACTTCTACACGTTTATTATGTGAAAGTAACTGTCTGTCCATATATTTGTTTCTTACAATTTAATATCTAATTTATTTTTCTGCTTCTAGCTTAAGCCACAACAACTGGTAACTGTAAGAAAAGATGACAAATAACATTTAAAATTTTTTTTTAATGAATATTAAGCTACTTTCTATTGCGGGGATATATCTCACTTTTAGGAACTGAAACCTTACTTCGCTATCACATTTCATGTTTCACAAATATTCACAATCTTCGTCATTCATTTAACTAACATTAAGTTATATTACAAAACCTTTAATGTAACTTTTTGTCAATGCTGTTATTTCAATAGTATTGAAGTAAAGTGATGTGGGCTCGAATTGGTATATTGTCGGAGTACAGTAAAGTCGAAATTTAAAATGTTGAAGTAAAGTCATGTCGATTTAGTGTATTATCGGGATATAATAATGTCGGAGTCAGGTAATGTCGAAGTAAGGCATTGTCGGATTAGTGTATTGTCGGAGTAGAGTAACGTCGAAGTAAAGTAATGTCTGATTGGTGTTGTGTCGGAGTAGAATAATTTCGGAGTCGGGCAATGTCGGAGTAAAGTAATGTCGGCGTAGTGTTTTGTCGAATAAGCGTGTATCGAAGTAGCATTTTCGACTCGGCCAGTTGGTATGGAGATAACTTTCTGTTGTTAGTCTTCTGTGATATTAACTCACCCATTCCAAACCTGAGCAGGCACCGCACTATGCGCTGTTGGGTGTGGGGTTCCAGGAACATGTGGTATGACGACAGCGCAGCCAGCACTGGCAACACACTGTTCTGGAACTCTGCACAAACAAACAAACAAAATGTTAATACACTATTTATCGCAAACTTTGTAAGTTTTTGATAGTGTTCGGCACTTAACAGACGCGGATTTTATGTATGTACGTACAGTAGGCAGCATATGCGGTTGGACGTTCGCACTATGCCCCTGGTACTAATGCATAATGGCGGCGGTCTCATGTATGTGTGCGTGTGTGTGTGTGTGTGCGCCCGCACGCACTCAGGGAAGGACAGGGAGCGATCAGACACCATAGCGCATAGCGTCGACGCCAGCATGTGTGTGTGTGTGTGTGTGTGTGTGTGTGTGTGTGTGTGTGTGTGTCTCACCTGACAGTGTCAGCTTGCCGCCCTGCGCCCGCACGCACTCGGGGAAGGACAGGGAGCGGTCAGACACCATAGCGCATAGCGTCGACGCCAGCATGTGTGTGTGTGTGTGTGTGTGTGTGTCTCACCTGACAGTGTCAGCTTGCCGCCCTGCGCCCGCACGCACTCGGGGAAGGACAGGGAGCGGTCAGACACCATAGCGCATAGCGTCGACGCCAGCATGTGTGTGTGTGTGTGTGTGTGTGTGTGTGTGTGTGTGTGTGTGTGTGTGTGTCTCACCTGACAGTGTCAGCTTGCCGCCCTGCGCCCGCACGCACTCGGGGAAGGACAGGGAGCGGTCAGACACCATAGCGCATAGCGTCGACGCCAGCATGTGTGTGTGTGTGTGTGTGTGTGTGTCTCACCTGACAGTGTCAGCTTGCCGCCCTGCGCCCGCACGCACTCGGGGAAGGACAGGGAGCGGTCAGACACCATAGCGCATAGCGTCGACGCCAGCATGTGTGTGTGTGTGTGTGTGTGTGTGTGTGTGTGTGTGTGTGTGTGTGTCACCTGACAGTGTCAGCTTGCCGCCCTGCGCCCGCACGCACTCGGGGAAGGACAGGGAGCGGTCAGACACCATAGCGCATAGCGTCGACGCCAGCATGTGTGTGTGTGTGTGTGTGTGTGTGTCTCACCTGACAGTGTCAGCTTGCCGCCCTGCGCCCGCACGCACTCGGGGAAGGACAGGGAGCGGTCAGACACCATAGCGCATAGCGTCGACGCCAGCATGTGTGTGTGTGTGTGTGTCTCACCTGACAGTGTCAGCTTGCCGCCCTGCGCCCGCACGCACTCGGGGAAGGACAGGGAGCGGTCAGACACCATAGCGCATAGCGTCGACGCCAGCATGTGTGTGTGTGTGTGTGTGTGTGTGTCTCACCTGACAGTGTCAGCTTGCCGCCCTGCGCCCGCACGCACTCGGGGAAGGACAGGGAGCGGTCAGACACCATAGCGCATAGCGTCGACGCCAGCATGTGTGTGTGTGTGTGTGTGTGTGTGTGTGTGTGTGTGTGTGTGTGTGTGTGTCACCTGACAGTGTCAGCTTGCCGCCCTGCGCCCGCACGCACTCGGGGAAGGACAGGGAGCGGTCAGACACCATAGCGCATAGCGTCGACGCCAGCATGTGTGTGTGTGTGTGTGTGTGTGTGTCTCACCTGACAGTGTCAGCTTGCCGCCCTGCGCCCGCACGCACTCGGGGAAGGACAGGGAGCGGTCAGACACCATAGCGCATAGCGTCGACGCCAGCATGTGTGTGTGTGTGTGTGTCTCACCTGACAGTGTCAGCTTGCCGCCCTGCGCCCGCACGCACTCGGGGAAGGACAGGGAGCGGTCAGACACCATAGCGCATAGCGTCGACGCCAGCATGTGTGTGTGTGTGTGTGTGTGTGTGTCTCACCTGACAGTGTCAGCTTGCCGCCCTGCGCCCGCACGCACTCGGGGAAGGACAGGGAGCGGTCAGACACCATAGCGCATAGCGTCGACGCCAGCATGTGTGTGTGTGTGTGTGTGTGTGTGTGTGTGTGTCTCACCTGACAGTGTCAGCTTGCCGCCCTGCGCCCGCACGCACTCGGGGAAGGACAGGGAGCGGTCAGACACCATAGCGCATAGCGTCGACGCCAGCATGTGTGTGTGTGTGTGTGTGTGTGTGTGTCTCACCTGACAGTGTCAGCTTGCCGCCCTGCGCCCGCACGCACTCGGGGAAGGACAGGGAGCGGTCAGACACCATAGCGCATAGCGTCGACGCCAGCATGTGTGTGTGTGTGTGTGTGTGTGTGTGTCTCACCTGACAGTGTCAGCTTGCCGCCCTGCGCCCGCACGCACTCGGGGAAGGACAGGGAGCGGTCAGACACCATAGCGCATAGCGTCGACGCCAGCATGTGTGTGTGTGTGTGTGTGTGTGTGTGTGTGTGTGTCTCACCTGACAGTGTCAGCTTGCCGCCCTGCGCCCGCACGCACTCGGGGAAGGACAGGGAGCGGTCAGACACCATAGCGCATAGCGTCGACGCCAGCATGTGTGTGTGTGTGTGTGTGTGTGTGTGTGTCTCACCTGACAGTGTCAGCTTGCCGCCCTGCGCCCGCACGCACTCGGGGAAGGACAGGGAGCGGTCAGACACCATAGCGCATAGCGTCGACGCCAGCATGTGTGTGTGTGTGTGTGTGTGTGTGTGTCTCACCTGACAGTGTCAGCTTGCCGCCCTGCGCCCGCACGCACTCGGGGAAGGACAGGGAGCGGTCAGACACCATAGCGCATAGCGTCGACGCCAGCATGTGTGTGTGTGTGTGTGTGTGTGTGTCTCACCTGACAGTGTCAGCTTGCCGCCCTGCGCCCGCACGCACTCGGGGAAGGACAGGGAGCGGTCAGACACCATAGCGCATAGCGTCGACGCCAGCATGTGTGTGTGTGTGTGTGTGTGTGTCTCACCTGACAGTGTCAGCTTGCCGCCCTGCGCCCGCACGCACTCGGGGAAGGACAGGGAGCGGTCAGACACCATAGCGCATAGCGTCGACGCCAGCATGTGTGTGTGTGTGTGTGTGTGTGTGTGTGTGTGTGTGTGTGTGTGTGTGTGTGTGTGTGTGTGTGTGTGTGTGTGTGTGTGTCTCACCTGACAGTGTCAGCTTGCCGCCCTGCGCCCGCACGCACTCGGGGAAGGACAGGGAGCGGTCAGACACCATAGCGCATAGCGTCGACGCCAGCATGTGTGTGTGTGTGTGTGTGTGTGTGTGTGTGTGTGTGTGTGTGTGTGTGTCTCACCTGACAGTGTCAGCTTGCCGCCCTGCGCCCGCACGCACTCGGGGAAGGACAGGGAGCGGTCAGACACCATAGCGCATAGCGTCGACGCCAGCATGTGTGTGTGTGTGTGTGTGTGTGTGTGTGTGTGTCTCACCTGACAGTGTCAGCTTGCCGCCCTGCGCCCGCACGCACTCGGGGAAGGACAGGGAGCGGTCAGACACCATAGCGCATAGCGTCGACGCCAGCATGTGTGTGTGTGTGTGTGTGTGTGTGTGTGTGTGTGTGTGTGTGTGTGTGTGTGTGTGTGTGTGTGTCTCACCTGACAGTGTCAGCTTGCCGCCCTGCGCCCGCACGCACTCGGGGAAGGACAGGGAGCGGTCAGACACCATAGCGCATAGCGTCGACGCCAGCATGTGTGTGTGTGTGTGTGTGTGTGTGTGTGTGTGTGTGTCTCACCTGACAGTGTCAGCTTGCCGCCCTGCGCCCGCACGCACTCGGGGAAGGACAGGGAGCGGTCAGACACCATAGCGCATAGCGTCGACGCCAGCATGTGTGTGTGTGTGTGTGTGTGTGTGTGTGTGTGTGTGGGTCTCACCTGACAGTGTCAGCTTGCCGCCCTGCGCCCGCACGCACTCGGGGAAGGACAGGGAGCGGTCAGACACCATAGCGCATAGCGTCGACGCCAGCATGTGTGTGTGTGTGTGTGTGTGTGTGTGTGTGTGTGTGTGTGTGTGTGTGTGTGTGTGTGTCTCACCTGACAGTGTCAGCTTGCCGCCCTGCGCCCGCACGCACTCGGGGAAGGACAGGGAGCGGTCAGACACCATAGCGCATAGCGTCGACGCCAGCATGTCGAGATCCTGCGCGCGCCGCCCCACCGCCAAAGCGCGGAGCTGGAACAAAGCACCGCGTCAGGATGACCTCAAACTACACGTGAGCTGCCACAATGCTGATACATTGAACAAATATAGCAGGACCGGTGCACATGAGTAGTAGTGTAGATTAGCGCACAATACAATACAATATCCGCACTCATTTGAAGCTTAAACTCTGTTCCCTTTATTTACTCGTCATGTGCCTCAGCAGGCATGCGCGTTGAATTGTAGCGGCGGCGGTGGAATTACGTTACGACCCTTACTGATTGAATGGGGAGGATCGATGTTTTTAATATGGTGCGTTTCTCATGATCTTTTGAGAGCTCGGTAAGGAATATTATATTATTTGTCACCTGTAGTAGTGAGGGCAGCGTCCGGAGCACGGCGCCCAGCACTGTCCAGTCCGTCTCTCTAGTGAGCGCGGCGATGATGGCCCGAGCCACTCTGCCGGCGCCCAGGCAGCACGTGCCCGCAGGGGCCGCGGCCTCCTCGCGCGGAGGGGGCGCTGCCACCTGAGGAACAACGATCAACGTGACGGCGTTCGAAATGCTGAAAGTACATAATGAGTCAATGGTTTTGAGATTTCCAATAAACTTTTCCCGCCAAGGACAAAGGGAAGATTTTCCTTGGGGCATGGTGGTGAGCCCGGGGACCGCGGTCCAACTGTACTTCGTTGGAACTTGTATTTATTCAATGTCTTGCGAAAACTCTGATAGCGCGTTTCAGGCCTCGCCTTTAATTGGTCGCTCTTCTAATGACTTGGTATGTGGCGCGCCGCTACAAATCTAATGTTTGTTTCATATTAATTCGGACAATAGGTCATTGACGCCTACAATCTATATACAATGCGCACATTTTTTTCAAATGATACGATAAAATTATAGGAAATTATCGCAAATTACATAATTTGGCATACCGTAGTATAAGGCCGCCTGTTGAATCTATGAATAAACATACAGATCTTAAATTTAATGTAATTATTTATTTTCTGATTTTCCTTGTGTGTTAATAAAGCATATTTGTATTGTATTGTAAGGCGGGATGAGCGTGTGACCTTGTCAGACATTTTGGCGTTACATTGTTTTTAATAACTTTAAAAAAAAGTAAAAGGTCAATGAACTTTTGTCCGGATTTATATGAAACAGACCATAAGAGTCCCCATACATACAAGGGTTCAAGGCAGATTAATAAGTAGTTACTAACGTAACAGATACATCACTCCGTACAAAAGCGAAAATACCTACTCTTTAATAGCCGACAAAATATTACTAACTAGCGACCCGCCCCGGCTCCGCACGGGAAAATGGTTATTGTGGGTTATCCTTCAGTATATTATGCATGTATTATACATATAAACCTTCCTCTTGAATCACTCTATCTATTAAAAAAAACCGCATCAAAATCCGTTGCGTAGTTTTATTTAAGCGTACAAAGGGAGGGACATAGGGACAGAGAAAGCGACTTTATTTTATACTATGTCTATGTAGTGATAAAACTTTCTGCTCAGAACTAGCTAGAACTAGTGTAGCTGCAGCTAGACGATTATTAAGTGGTGAATTTTTCAAAGAGTATTAAGTTAACCTGGAACCATTTCTTTTCTCTCTCTTTCATACCATTTTTGAAATTATAAGTTTTATCTTATTTTTACCTATTGGCATAAGCTTTATTTCATTGCGTCTGTGCTTAGAGCATCTTAGTCTGGAAGTTATTATTTAATTTCTACATGTGAAAACCTATTCTAAGTTATAAAGACGTTAACCAGATGTGCACATGAGTTGTATGAAGCTGATGGTTTTCCGAACAAAAAATAAATAAATAAACTAAGTCTTAGTGACTTCATAGTTTTGGCGAGAATCGTGCGGTTCAAGCGCTAAGGCGGGCGTTCGGCGCCGCTCTGTCCGTTGTATGTTCGAAAGTACGCGAGCGAGTGACGGAAGGCTGTACCCCTACCATGAGTTGCTAACCAAAATAAACGCGCTCGGTATCGACAACGTAAACGTGCATTTAGTATGGAAAAAATTTACTTCAGTTAATTGTCAATAGATGGCGTAGTCGCCTTTGTGTACTAGCTTTTAAGAATAGTTGTTATTTTTAATTTGTGCAATAAAGAATATAAAGAATATATGTTATAGTTTCTGTTGGCAACACCAACAACAAATATTTTTGTATCCTTGTGTCAAAATGACAGTTTTATTTTCTTCTAAAATTAGCGTCTCATCCGACAAGGTGTGATTTTGTATTAGTAACATTCTTGCAGAATATATGGAAGTTAAAACCAAATTGTGTTTTCCTCAAGCAACTACAGTCCACAGAAATAACGAAGGAGCGTACAGTTTCAATTCCATACAAAATCGCGTCTACGCTCTCGATATCGAGCGCGTTTATTTTGGTTAGCAATTCTTGGTAGGGGTACTGGTCAAGGTTATGTTGGTTACCTGTCCTCGGGTAGCGATGGGTTCTACGTAGAGGAAGGGGGAGCAGAGTGGTTTAAGCCTCGCGCTCCGCTCGCCGTACACCGGTTTCCCGTTCTCGTCGTAGCAGAAGCCTACGCAGTTCAAGAAGTTGGCGCGGAGACCGAACACCATTTCGAATATCTGTAACAACAAGGCATTTGTTAATAAAAAAAATACCTTTCAATATTTTAGTTTTACTTAATTTACTTTTAAATCTGCCCTACCGGGGCACGTTGTAGTGGCAAAACATTACCAACATTCAACTGACATCTTCCAATAGGTTAAGACTAGAAGAATTTTGACAGTTACATGTGAGATGTGTGTTTGTGTGTGTGTGATATGTGGGATGTGTGTGTATGTGTGTGTCTGTGTGTATGTGTATGTGTGTGTGTGTATATATGTGTGTGTGTGTCTGCCTTTCCTTGCCTTGTCATCGTATCCCAAGCTAACGGAGCAGGTATCTATATTTTCCTTCACCATAATCGGCCTCAACTAATGAACATATAAATTTAAAATCTAAAAACACATAAGCATGAGCAGTTTACCTCTCTCCTCGTGTCGGGGTGGTGGTGGAAGAGCGCGGGTCTCCGGTAGTGGTGGTCGAGGTGGTCCAGCAGGATGAGCAGGGCGCGCGCGGGGGGGGCCGCGGGGGAGCGGAGCAGCTTGTCGTGGAATATCGACAGCAGCCCGCCCGCTGCCAGTCTGAAACAATTCACAAGAATAACAACAGTACCCCTAACATGAGTGAGTTGCTAACCAAAATAAACGCGCTCGATATCGACAACGTAAACGTGCATTTAGTATAGAAAAATTTTACTTCAGCTAACTGTCAACAGATGGCGTAGTTTCAATTCCATACAAAATTTACATTCCCTGTAAATCTCAAATCGTTTTGTAAACTTTTAAAAAATGGGCCCTCAATCCAGATGCTCACCTCGATATCGAGAGCGTAAACGCGACTTTGTATGGAATTGAAACTACGGCATCTATTGACAGTTAACTGAAGTAATAATTTTCCATACTAAATGCACGTTTACGTTGTCGATATCGAGCGCGTTTATTTTGGTTAGCAACTCATGGTAGGGGTACTGAATATCAGCTAAGTCAAATACTGACAAGCTATGTAAAACACTCCAGTAGAGTCCCGCGGCGCATGCGGGGTGCGGGGCGTGGGAGGCTATCGGGCGATGAGTGTCCTTTCTGTACGGGTTAGTACTATTATTTTCCTTTCTGCACGGTTTAGTTCTTCATTAGTGTGAGCCGAGAGCCAGCCTTGGTTTGAGCAAAACTTAGTAACTTCATTAAAATTTGACGTCGAAAAGTGATTTGTAAAGTCTTACTTCAAATAAAAACTTTTTGACTTTTTTTCTTGTGTTATGAATGGGGATGGATGGAGCCTCATAAGAAGGTTCAGAGTCACCCAAAGAGCCATCGCTCTATGCTTGGAGTTTCCTTGCGTGATCGAATCAGGAATGATGAGATCCGCAGGCGAACCAGAGTCACCGATATAGCCCGAAGAATCGCTAAAGTTAAGTGGCAATGGGATTGCATATTGCGCATAGAACCGACGGCTGTTGAGGCAGAAAGGTTCTTGAATGGCGGCCGCGCACCGGAAGACGTAGTGTGGGCAGGCTCCCCACGAGGTGGACTGCCGATCTGGTGAGGGTCGCGGGAAGCCGCTGGATGCGGGCAGCGCAGGACCGATCATTGTGGAGATCCTTGGGGGAGGCCTTTGGCCAGCAATGATGATGATGGATGGAAAAACAAATTTTTTTTTTTGCTAAAATGATGGTTATGATTATGACTCGCTTACTTCAAGTCTGTGACGTCAGCGTCGGCGGGGATGGGCACGTCGGTGACGTACATCTCGAAGGGCCGGTTGAGGATCTTCTCCAGCAGCTCTAGCAGGTCCGCGGTCACGTCGGAGTTGATCACCTGAATCAAATTATCAAGTACGAATACAGTGAAGTTTTACATACAGAGACGTGTTATAAAAAAGATTCAATTCCATTTTTCGGACCTAGCAGACTGCCCTTTTTTAATTTACGATATTTTATTCAAATTCTGCTTTACACGGGAAAGTTCATTATCATCAAATCTTACTTCGAATGAAAACATTTTGATTTAGAAATAAGTGTGTGTGCGTGTGTGCATGTGTGCGTGTGCATGTGCGAGTGTGCATGTGCGAGTGTGCATGTGTGTGTGTGTGTGTGTGTGTGTGTGTGTGTGTGTGTGTGCGTGTGACAGACCTTGGCCAGTTCAGTGAGCGCGCTGGCGGCGGCGGCCCTGACCGAGGGCTCGGCGTCCTGCGCGCACTGTGACGTCACGGGAACGCCCAAACACTCCACCAACTCCTCGCCGTAAGTCAAACTGTGTAACAACAATACAATGCAATACAATACTATTATTATTTATAAACTATGCGAGTTTTCAAACACACAGCATGTTAAAACCCTTTCTATCGGGAGAAATAAATAACACTAAAATTCTCTGATAATGGGCTCAGTTCTGCCGTGGCCGCTAAAATATCTAAATTTAAGTCGTTGGTCTCTTTCATTCATATGGGAATCGAAAAGGATGAGAGGTGAATGAATTTAATTTTGAATGAATGATATTTAAAATAAGCAGCGCAGCTGTCAAATTCAGCTTAATTTAGTCGGGATGTTTTTAAATTCCTACTAAATTACGCGTAAAATCGAAGTTTGACGTGTCTAAATGTAGGTTGGCAATCACCTGTCCCTTTTCGTTCTTAAGAACGTGAAAGAGACATAACAACTTAAATTTAGATATTTTAGCAGTCACGCAGAATTGAGCCCAATATTTATTTACATTGTAACATTCGTTAAGAGGGAAATCTGCTTCTAATTCTGTAAACACTATTATTTTTCCTTGGATTTAAAAATATTAAGTGTAAGGTGTGAAAATTGGGAAAAATTGGGAAAATCAAGTCTTTTAAATCCTGCTAGTCATGTTGTAGGTATAGAGCATTGGGGCCGGTTCGCCCTGTGGAGGCAAAGGGAAGATCTTCCTTGGGGCATGGTGGTGAGCCCGGGGACCGCGGTCCAACTGTACTTCGTTGGAACTTGTATTTGTTCAATATCTTGCGAAAACTTTGATAGCGCGTTTTAGGCCTCGACTTCTAATCGCTCTTCTAATGACGTAGTATGTGGCGCGCCGCCACAGCCCGTTTTTTATACCTCGGACGAAAAAGAGGGGTGTTATAAGTTTGACGTCTGTGTCTGTCTGTCTGTGGTATCGTAGCTCCTATACGGATGCGCCAATTTTGATCTAGTTTTTTTTGCCGCCCGGGCTGCACCAATCATTACAATACTCACTTGTTCCTCATGATCAAGTCTCGTATGGTCCTTAGCGTGTGCAGGCGCACGGTGCGGCGCGGGTCGTGCTTCAGGTACTTGTCGGCCAGCTGCAGCGCCGCCGCCGTCCACTCGCAGCGCCGCCGCCCGGGCTGCACACATCATTACAATACTCACTTGTTCCTCATGATCAAGTCTCGTATGGTCCTTAGCGTGTGCAGGCGCACGGTGCGGCGCGGGTCGTGCTTCAGGTACTTGTCGGCCAGCTGCAGCGCCGCCGCCGTCCACTCGCAGCGCCGCCGCCCGGGCTGCACCAATCATTACAATACTCACTTGTTCCTCATGATCAAGTCTCGTATGGTCCTTAGCGTGTGCAGGCGCACGGTGCGGCGCGGGTCGTGCTTCAGGTACTTGTCGGCCAGCTGCAGCGCCGCCGCCGTCCACTCGCCGCCCCACGGGCCCAGCGCCGCCGCCCGGGCTGCACACATCATTTACATCACTCACATGTTACACAGTTCTTATTTGTCTATCTATCTATCATCATCATCATCATTTCAGCCAGTAGACGTCCACTGCTGGACAAAAGCCTCCTCCAAAGATCTCCACAACGATCGATCCCGCGCTGCGTCGCGCACCAGATCGTCGGTCCACCTTGTATGGGGCCTGCCCACGCTACGACTTCCGGCGCGTGGCCGCCATTCAACAACCTTTTTTCCCCAACGGCCATCGGTTCTACGTGCAATTTTCGCGATTCTTCGGGCTATGTCGGTGACTCTGGTTCGTCTGCGGATCTCATCATTCCTGATTCGATCACGCAAGGAAACTCCAAGCATAGCCCTCTCCATCGCTCTTTGGGTGACTTTGAGCCTTCTTATGAGGCCTATCGTTAGCGACCACGTCTCAGATCCGTAAGTCATCACTGGCAACACACATTGGTAAAAGGGAGGAATTTTGTCTATCATATCATCCTAATATTACAAAGTGGAAAGATTTATATTTTTTTGTGTGTGTATGTTTGTGATGAATAAACTCGAAAACTACTGAACCGATTACAAAAATTCTTTCACACAAATTACATTTGTAATATGGAAAATAAATACTCACCAGTTATAAGCCACATAGTGGACGCTTCAGGTCTCTCGTGTCCCACAAAGTCCACCAAATCGAGCAGCGAGCGTGTGGAGCCGGTGAACTGGTTAGCCAGGTGAAGTTGCTCTATGGAGTTGATGAGGGAGTGCACTCGCGTGTGGATCAGGTCGTTGCGTACCGACGGAGGCGCGTCTTGCTGCACACAGATGTTCAAACAGTCAGTTTGGGAAGTCAAACAAGTTGTTTTTTCACTTATAGCACAGAATACAGAGGAGCAGAAGATTCACTTGGGATAAAAATTTAAATTAAATGCTGTTTTAATTCCATAACAATAAAGTGCAATTCAGATCGCGCGGCGCCAATTTACCTACCGCAGTTCTTGCATCTCATCTATCGCTATTGCTCACTTTTTCTGACTCATATGTACTTGCAGCAGCGCTTTGCCTATAGCCGGGAGTGAAACAAGCCTGCTTATAGTTAATTACATTGAAGCCTGACCAAAGAAATAAAAAGCTTGCTCTGAGGGCGCCACGTGTATATTTTTACGACTATGGCAACAATTTCCCTTATAAAATTAGTTTCATTGAAATTCCGCAATATGGCGAAGTTTTTTTATTTCTTTGGTCGGGCTTTACTTTAACCCTTCATAAAGCGAAACAACTTTATAAAATTCATTCGTTTTCGACTTCATATTGAGGGTATAAGGCTGAAATTAAGGTGGCAATATAGTGGACACTGTCTTATAAGGGGTTAAGTCGGTTATCTTCTTAATCTCTATTCAGTATATTTTCTGGCTAGCTCATATTTTTGCCTGTCTTCTGAGAAAGTAATTGGAAGAAACTCTACAGGCGTTGCATCTAGGTATTAGATATAAGCAATAAATGTCTGCCAGAATGGCAAAGTGTAAATCAGTGAGTGTGCGTGTTCGATTTTATTCTATTCTAAAGTGAGTGACTAATGTTAAGTTTTTAGTGATTGACTTTCGACGTTAACCTAACAGCGCTGTCACCACTGGCTGGTTGTATAGTATATACCTGGTGTTGTAGCACACACCGAACCACGGCCAGTAGTGTGTCCCACCCGGGCTCCAACAGCTCGGAGTGGGCGCCTCACTCACTAGCGCCGATAGAGCTGTCACCACCTCGTATGTCACCACTGGCTGGTTGTATAGTATATACCTGGTGTTGTAGCACACACCGAACCACGGCCAGTAGTGTGTCCCACCCGGGCTCCAACAGCTCGGAGTGGGCGCCTCACTCACTAGCGCCGATAGAGCTGTCACCACCTCGTATGTCACCACTGGCTGGTTGTATAGTATATACCTGGTGTTGTAGCACACACCGAACCACGGCCAGTAGTGTGTCCCACCCGGGCTCCAACAGCTCGGAGTGGGCGCCTCACTCACTAGCGCCGATAGAGCTGTCACCACCTCGTATGTCACCACTGGCTGGTTGTATAGTATATACCTGGTGTTGTAGCACACACCGAACCACGGCCAGTAGTGTGTCCCACCCGGGCTCCAACAGCTCGGAGTGGGCGCCTCACTCACTAGCGCCGATAGAGCTGTCACCACCTCGTATGTCACCACTGGCTGGTTGTATAGTATATACCTGGTGTTGTAGCACACACCGAACCACGGCCAGTAGTGTGTCCCACCCGGGCTCCAACAGCTCGGAGTGGGCGCCTCACTCACTAGCGCCGATAGAGCTGTCACCACCTCGTATGTCACCACTGGCTGGTTGTATAGTATATACCTGGTGTTGTAGCACACACCGAACCACGGCCAGTAGTGTGTCCCACCCGGGCTCCAACAGCTCGGAGTGGGCGCGGCTCACTAGCGCCGATAGAGCTGTCACCACCTCGTATGTCACCACTGGCTGGTTGTATAGTATATACCTGGTGTTGTAGCACACACCGAACCACGGCCAGTAGTGTGTCCCACCCGGGCTCCAACAGCTCGGAGTGGGCGCCTCACTCACTAGCGCCGATAGAGCTGTCACCACCTCGTATGTCACCACTGGCTGGTTGTATAGTATATACCTGGTGTTGTAGCACACACCGAACCACGGCCAGTAGTGTGTCCCACCCGGGCTCCAACAGCTCGGAGTGGGCGCGGCTCACTAGCGCCGATAGAGCTGTCACCACCTCGTATGTCACCACTGGCTGGTTGTATAGTATATACCTGGTGTTGTAGCACACACCGAACCACGGCCAGTAGTGTGTCCCACCCGGGCTCCAACAGCTCGGAGTGGGCGCCTCACTCACTAGCGCCGATAGAGCTGTCACCACCTCGTATGTCACCACTGGCTGGTTGTATAGTATATACCTGGTGTTGTAGCACACACCGAACCACGGCCAGTAGTGTGTCCCACCCGGGCTCCAACAGCTCGGAGTGGGCGCCTCACTCACTAGCGCCGATAGAGCTGTCACCACCTCGTATGTCACCACTGGCTGGTTGTATAGTATATACCTGGTGTTGTAGCACACACCGAACCACAGCCAGTAGTGTGTCCCACCCGGGCTCCAACAGCTCGGAGTGGGCGCGGCTCACTAGCGCCGATAGAGCTGTCACCACCTCGTATGTCACTATTGGCTGGTTTAACTCCACTGCCTGTAACAAAAAAATTAAGAATAAAAAAATAGCTATTTATGCAACTGTTGCATAATGAGGGGTATTTAACACGAGTGTGGTTTATGAAACGAGCGCAGCGAGTTTCATAAAAGTATACACGAGTGTTAAATACTAATTATGTACAGTTGCATACAATAGTTTATCTACACTCATACAACAAATTTAAATTAAAGACAAAATAAAGTAATCATTGTTTATTGTAATAATTATTGACATTTTGTATGGTACAATTATTAAACAAACGTTAATAGCGCGAAAATAAATTTGCAGTAATATCGCACCGCGCATGCGCGCCGCCAAGGTTGCGTTCCGAAACACGCTAGTGTGCTCAAATAGCAAGCATCTGCGTAAAAATTAAAAAAAAAACTTCATTTTGTTACAACTTTGCGATAACGAAATGAAATTTGTATGGATCCTTAGTCACGGCTCCATCGAAAGGTATATCATTTGCTTAGCGTTTCTGATAAGTAAATGAAGGATTTACGACATGAGTGTAGATAAAATAATCTAAATATCTTTTGGATGATTAGTTCCACTGTAGGTTTCACGAATGGAACTGCGAGAATCTTCGAAAAATTTTAAGTGTCTTTTTTGTATAAGATGGAACTTGGTATAAAATTCTGAATATTTTTATTTTATTTTATTTATTTAATGAAAGAAACAAACAGTCGCATATTATCTATAAAAAGTACAATGAAAAATAACTTAAAAACTAGACTTACAGTTTCCTAAAAAAAAATACGGTTTATATAACAACTATTGTAGAGCAATTCAACTTTTTATATAGGTACCTACTTACAATAGGTAACATTAAATATAATGACTTACTGACTGAATGACTGACTGACTTACAATAGGTAACATTAAATAATAATAAAAAAAAACCAAGAGAAAGATTTTAGCACTGAAAAAAAAAATTTCGTGTTGGCTATTATATAGGGGCTCGTTCTTTTGCCTTCCTTTCTAATGATAGGATGTTTTGATATTATCTGTCAATATTTAGGTCATTTTTAAGGCAATGTAACTCAGCCTAAAGTATCAATAATTTTACTTCTAAAATCGTTCCGTTTCACGTTAATACAATTGACATTTTTCTTGAAATGCAGGTCCCCAAAATTTGATGATGATTAAATGATCACAAAATTTTCAAATTTCCTGAGTAACTTTCACTCTCGTTAAATTTTTCAATTATTTTATACTGCAACCGGAACATTACTTTTAGTGTTAGAGAGGGACAGTCGGATGGACGAGTGATCGTATACGTATTAAAGGTCCGTATTTGCTAATAAACATAATACATCTTCATTTTCTCAGATGAACTCATCAAGTCATCTGATAAATATGTGTGTGACATAATTATACAATACTAGCTTTTCGTTAATAGTTTTTTCCATGGGGAGACTATATTTGCCACGGTAAAAGGTAACTTATGTTCCTTACCATGGTCAACTCCATCTCAGTACCAAGTTTCATCAATATCGGTTCAATGGCTTTGGCGTGAAATATCGTAACAAACAGACAAATTTACAGACAGAGGGCTCGATTCTACATGTTACGCTGTAACTTAAATTTAAAAATCATGTCCCTTTCACGTTCTCAAGAACGAAAAAGGACAGGTGATTGCTAACCTACATTTAGAGACGTTAAACATCGATTTTACGCGTAGTTCAGCAGACATTTAAAAACATCCCGACTAAATCAAGCTGAATTTGATTTTTTTAAATATTTTTATATTTTGTCGTGCGTATTCTCTTATCCTATTGAAGGATATTTCCTTTGATTATATACAACTCTAGATAGAGCCTAGCAGTACAAAAGCGTCTAAAAAATAAAGGGGCAACTGTTACCCCTTCACTCAATTAAAGGATATCCAATATGGCGGGTTTTTGGCAGTTAAATGTGCGACAAACTTTTGTCATAGCACTGCACATTACGGGGGCTTGTCTATTACACGCATTCGAAAAGGATAAAGCAAAATGACGTAGAAATGACGTAGGCTCGTGTCAGTCAAGTGGTCTTCCTGTTAGACCTTGTGTTCTTGGACCATGGCATTTACAATAGTATGGTTTACCTTCCACAAGCAAGACATGCATTCGACAAGGATAAATAAGCAAAATGACGTAAAAATGACGTAGGCTTGTGTCAGTCACGTGGTCTTCTTGCTAAACCTTGTTTTGTTGGACCATGGCATTTACAATAGTAGGGCTTTTTTTTTTTTAATTGACCTAATGCTAGTGTCGAAAAGGTACGACCAAGCAAACTTGGACAATAGTAGTGTTTACCTTCCACAAGCAAGGCAGCACGGCCAGGTACGACGCCCGCAGCGTGCGCACGCGGCGCGGCCCCCACAGCGCCAGGTTGATGTAGGACACCGCGCCCCGCACCGCGCACGCGTCCCCGGCGCACCCCGCCACGCCCCCCGCCGCTATCTCCAGCAGCGTGTGCAGAGCTATGTGACCGATGTCCGCGCCCAATACGAACCCGTCCCAAAACAAACTCGTCCCATTCGTAGTTCCAGTCCAGAAAGTTCGTTTTCCCAATGGGACGAGTTTGTTTTGGGATGAGTTGCCGTTGCAGCCCCTCTAACATTCGACGCGTGACAGACATAATTTTGTCGTGCGTATTCTCTTATTAGCTATTGGAGGATATTTCAATATGACGGGTTTTTGACAGTTGCGACAAACTTTTGTCATAGCACTGCATATTACGGGGGCTTGCGACAAGGATAAATAAGCAAAATGACGTAGAAATGACGTAGGCTTGTGTCAGTCACGTGGTCTTCCTGTTAGACCTTGTGTTCTTGGACCATGGCATTTACAATAGTATGGTTTACCTTCCACAAGCAAGACACGCATTCGACAAGGATAAATAAGCAAAATGACGTAGAAATGACGTAGGCTTGTGTCAGTCACGTGGTCTTCTTGTTAGACCTTGTTTTGTTGGACCATAGCATTGACAATAGCAGGGTTTACCTTCCACAAGCAAGACATGCATTCGACAAGGATAAATAAGCAAAATGACGTAGAAATGACGTAGGCTTGTGTCAGTCAAGTGGTCTTCTTGTTAGACCTTGTTTTCTTAGACCATGGCATTTATAATAGTAGGGCTTTTTTTTTTTTAATTGACCTATGCTTGTGTCGAAAAGGTACGACCAAGCAAACTTGGACAATAGTAGTGTTTACCTTCCACAAGCAAGGCAGCACGGCGAGGTACGATGCCCGCAGCGTGCGCACGCGGCGCGGCCCCCACAGCGCCAGGTTGATGTAGGACACCGCGCCCCGCACCGCGCACGCGTCCCCCGCGCACCCCGCCACGCCCCCCGCCGCTATCTCCAGCAGCGTGTGAAGCGCTATGTGACCGATGTCCGCGCCCACTACGCAACGCATCAGCTGGAACAATTACGTGGATTCTTATCATGGACTAGCTTTCCGCCGCGAACAGTTTTTCCCGTGGGAATGAAGCATTTTCCCGCGGTAAAAGGTAGCCTATGTTAGTCAGGGTGAATGTAGCTTTCTAATGATGAAATAATTTTTGAAATCTTTTCAGTAGTTTCGGAGCCTATTTGATGCAAACAAACACACCTTTCCTCTTTATGATATTAGTATAGATTACTTCATGGATTTTTTTCTCTGTAATGTTTTACTTGGTGTCAATAAAGTATATTATTATTATGAATATTACTTTTTATTATGGATTAAAGGATTTTGACTTGAAGTATGATGAAGAAATTACGATCCATGAAATTTCGACAATGCAAAAAGTGAAAAACAACAAAGTAACAATATAGTTAGTTAAATCCAAGTGACAAGGTCACAGTATTAGATAAATTCAAGTCTTTTTTTATTTATGTGTATAACAGACTAACAGTCATTACAAAATACAGAACTTATTATATAGTAACAAATAGACCTACAGTTAGCTTAATTGTAAATGTTAATATTATATAAACACTTAAATCTAATTTACACATGCAATTCACTAGAGGTAACACACAAACATGAACAATAACAAGAAAAATCGAGTAAAAATTGATGGTTAAAGACTCTTAACTATTATATTTAACTTAACAGCATCAAATATGAATGAAAAATATCTAAAAATTCGTTACCTTCCAACTTTGTTGCGTGTAAACCTCCAGGTTGATAGTCCGACACAGTGTAGCCAGGAAAATGGGTAAGGCGGCCAGAGGAAGTAAGGAGTATGAAACAACTGCTTCCAGTAACACTAGCGCCGCCCCGCCGAGGTCTGCGGGGGTGGGGCCGCCCTCGGGGGAGGGGGGAGAAGCCGCCGGGCCTTCCAGCACGCCGCACGCGCCACTATACGACAATTTTTTATAAGATAAAGATAAAAATAAAGAAATTTATTTGCAAGAGTACAAGTAATACAAGGTCTTAAATAAAATAACATTGGGTAGCATTGTATTCTGCCGAACAAAATCAGCGTGCAAATTTTGATGTTTTTTTTTTACATCAATAAAATGTTATTATTTTTAATAACATTTGTTTAGGTACATTAGAAGACACAATTATTTACCTCTAATACAATTATAATAAAATTTTATATACAAAATATTTTTTTATGTACGGTCTCCTGCATAGAAAACGGACCCCCTATCGTAGGCGGCGAGTAGTCACCGCTTATGACACGGGGGTCCGATTTCTTTGCAGGAGACCGTACTATGAATGTATAGTGAACCTTCTTTATATTCTAGATATTGTTTAATACTATAAAAGCAGTTTTTTAACAACCAATCTGTAAGTTTGTTTCTAAATAAAGTAATACTAGCTATTTCCTATCTATCTGGTCTATCCTATAACTATATAACTATCGTTATGGTCTGTTTCATACAAATCCGGACAAAAGTTCATTGACCTTTTTCTATTTTGACAGATATTAAAAATAATGTAACGCCAAAATGTCTGGCAAGGTCACAGGCTCACTCCGCCTTCTACTACGATTTGCTAAATTAAGCATATTGCAAAAATTACCTATAGTTTTATCGTATCGTTTGAAAAAAATGTGCGCATTGTATGCAGGCGTCAATGACCTTTTGTCCGGATTAATATGAAACAAACCACAGTAGATTATATTATTATTTCATTGCACACAAGAAAAACTACTGTACAACACTGTACCGTTACAACAATTTAGAACATTTTTTAAAATTTAAATCCTTGCTATGTGACGAGAGATAAATATACATTTTTAACACCAAAATGAGTATGTAAATATAGTACTAGAATTAATTTTGTTAATAAAGTCTTTCGGCTGAAATTATGACCATTTGAAATTATTTCAGGCATTAATAAATTATTTAAATTAAGAACAGCAAATAGACTTTTCAACTATTTACATTTTGCAACATTTATAAGTTTTATATATGTATAGTTTTGAGTGACAAACAATTACATTTCGAAACGAAGTACAGTGCAGTACTATGCAGTACAGTGCAGTACAGGGCCCCCCTAACATGCAGTTCTATGACAAAATTTTGTCGCACATTTAACTGTCAAAAAACCCGCCATATTGAAATATCCTCCAATAAGATAAGAGAATACGCACGACAAAATTATGTCTATCACGCGTGGATCGGGCATGTTAGAGGGGCCGAAGAACTTACTTGATGATCCCATGCACTATTTCTTCATCGAGGTAGCTGGCGTTGAACTTGACTACATTGGTGACGAGTTGAAGGAAGTCGATCAGCAATGTGGGGTTCTGTATCTCGGCCAGCCATACTATCAGAAACGCACCAATCTGTCAAATAACAAAATGAAACTGTAATAAAACCCACAAGTTGATACTTATTTTACTATAAGAAACTGTAGCTAAGATTTGTCTCATATAATTTCATATCTTAAGACCTTTCTGGTTTATTTTATTTATTTATTTTTTTATTATGGCAACAACAGACGGTCTTCACTATCATCACTACATAGTATAAAACAAAGTTGCTTTCTCTGTCCCTATGTCCCTCCCTTTGTACGCTTAAATCTTTAAAACTACGCAACGGATTTTGATGCGGTTTTTTTTAATAGATAGAGGGATTCAAGAGGAAGGTTTATATGTATAATACATGCATAATATGCTTAAGAATAATCCACAATAACCATTTTCCCGTGCGGAGCCGGGGCGGGTCGCTAGTATACTAATAATACATTTTTGTGTTATATTACACTAAAATCTAGACCAAATATTACTATATTTATGAATGGTGCTGTGATATTTAAATTCTTGCAGGTTATCATTACACTTAAAAGCTTTCATTAATTTTAAAGAAATAATACTTATTCACGGAATTTGTCTTCCTTTTTTTTAATGAAGTTGACCAAGGTGTCTTTAAAGCATATATGAGTAAATAACTAAGGCTAATAATTTACAATGGAAATTAATTTATTAATTCCCATGAGAGAACAGTTTTACATAACAGCAGATAACAATAATAAAATAACAAATACTAGCAAGTATCATTTCAACAAAGCGAAACAAACCCAGATCTCACCTCTTCTTCAAAGCACGTAATATTCTTGCCAGTGTTAGTGAGAGAGTGTAGGAGTTTGAACCGAGGAACTTCATCTTCGGCCGGTCGGTGCGCGTGAGTTTCCTTCAGGAACTTGAAGATCACAGTTCTCATGATGCTGAGCCGGTCAGCCTGTCCCTCGGTCACCGCTCGGAACAGCGCAAGGGCCGTGTGACGGGCCTCCGCCCCCGTGGCTCCAGGGACTTCAAGCAAGTCTCGAGTAGCGCGCCATATGCGCTCCACACCACCCTTCACAAAACGAAAACAAACATTGTACAGTAGCCAGCGCATGCGGCTGGACATAATGACCTTGAGAGCGCTTTTATCCCGTAGTAATAGGGGCGACACTCGTAGTACGATTGCCCAGCCGCATGTACGCCTGTACGTTTAATATCTACTGAATGTAAAGCCTGACCAAAAAAATAAGAAACCTGCTCTGGGGGTGCCAGCCACGTGTATATTTTTACGACTATGGCAACAATTTCAATCATAAAATTGAAATTCCGCAATATCACGAGGTTTCTTATTTCTTTGGTCGGGCTTTAAAATACATAACACTTGGACTATACAATTAATTTCTTTACCTAAGGCAGTATCTGGAAATTATATTTTGAGAATAGTAAATTATGAGGGAGATGCGGTCTTCCAGCAAGGAAAGACGACTATTATGAGTTGTCAACAAAGAAAGATAATAAATTGTCAGCAAAGACCATTAACAGCTTTGGTTCGGTGCTAACAATCAATTTGCTTTATTAGATTTTTTTGTTATACATATTATGGAATAATTTTATTTATAGAGATAGCTTGATTCTTTATGTTATCTATGAAGTGCATAAAATACACTTTATTTATTAGTTGATTCTTAGCTTCTTTTTTTTTATGGCTTCCTGTCGGTGAGACGTATTTTGCCAGTGTGATTCTTAGTTGTATTTATTTATTCACGATACAGAAAAAAGTTATCTTGAAAAATATTTAAGCATCTATCTATCTAAGTGGGGGACGGCGCAGACGGGTGATCAGCTCCCAGTGTGGGAACTATTTCACCCTAATAATCAACCATAGTGTCAGTGTCTATTTGTCAAACTACCTCATATTGTTAGATTTTTGGTTATATCAATGTCTAATATTTTGTTGTCAAATACTTATTACAATAATAATTAAAACTTTAAAAAGAGTGTCGACTGATCGGCGGGAAACTGGTGTTGCCGCTCGATGGGCCTATCGATTTTATAGATCGATTGTAGAACTATCGATTGTGCGGCAACACTACGGGAAACCGGCGCGTGCACCTGTTGCGCACGCGCTATCCCCACTCTGCCACTATAAATGGGGCTCCCCGCCGGCCAGTCGCTCAGTCTTGCTCCGGCAGTCGAGCAGTACACAACAAGAATTGTTGAAGTTTAAAGGTTCTTCT
This sequence comes from Teleiodes luculella, assembly GCA_948473455.1. Classification (NCBI taxonomy): domain Eukaryota; kingdom Metazoa; phylum Arthropoda; class Insecta; order Lepidoptera; family Gelechiidae; genus Teleiodes; species Teleiodes luculella. The sequence continues at coordinate 26,935 of CAOKYR010000459.1, read as the reverse complement.
GGCATAATGTAAGTATTATACAAAATTGCTGTTTGAACACATGTTGCATGTACAGTAAACTGTTTTAAATATAAAATTATTGCTAAATGGTAATTTTATTAATAAATTATTATTTATTGGAACTAATTATTGGATTTCATTTTATAATAATAATAATAATAATTTTATTTATTTCGGATTTACATCCATAAATGTTAGTAAATACAAGAATTCTTAAAAACTATTGTTAGTAAAACTACAAATATACACTAGGCTTAGGGTTTATGTGCAGTCTGGTCCAGTGTTCAAGAAAAGGACCCTGGACCATGCCTGCGACAATTTTATGGAACACCTAAAATGCTTAGAATAATCTCGACGTTGCTGACAATAGTCTATGGACATTCCTTTGAAATCAGATGAATCATAACATTTTGTGAATAATGGAATGAAAAAATGTATAGGCTCGAGTGGCAAAAAATAGACCTAGTATAATATGTTATGAAGTACAACAAACTCGCAAAAAAAAGGAAATACTATCATCCTTTCACCTTTATGACACCATTGGATATAACAAAAAGCCATCTCACAAAAATTTGGTGAAGCTTTTTTTTGACGAAGCTTTATTCACAAGTCAAGAACATTAAAACCATCTTACATCTTGCACGCGCAACTGTAGCACTCGATCTGTCAGGTCTCTAGCGGCTCGTAGGCGGCGTGGCAGAGGTGTTTCAACGCCCAGCTCACGCTCCAGGTCTGCCCTCACTACGAGGTCTCTGCGAGCTGGCACACCTTCTAAACATACCAAATACAATATCTCACTTATTTACAAAGAAAATACTGCTGTTTACTAAGCTTAACAGTTGTCAGCATATGTGATACCTTGAGTGTGCCATTTTACCTTAGCAGTACAACATTTGAACATCAATCAAGTAAACTGTAATTCGGAAACTTTACCAGAAATATTAATCCAGATTTTGTTTCAAACTGATGGTCCTTATAGAAGATAAAAAACTAGATCAATGTTGATAGTTATTTACACTAAACAGGCTTTGTTTCTGTTATCTGTACTATTTATTTGCATTTATTTCAAAATCTATCAAGTATTCATGATATCTACATTTCAAAAATAATAACAACATCTAAACAGTTTCTGAAGCTTCATTGCAAGATCACACCATATTTTTTTAACTCTACCTACTATCTACTCTACCTACCTAACACAGAGTAGGTAGGTATAAGGTAACTGATAATTTATGACTAATGCATGTAAAATCAAGTAAAATGTTTGAAGTAAAGCTGAAAGTAAAGAAGCCATGAAAACAAAGGGGCTAGTAGTTTTGTGGCACTGATCAAAAAAAAAACTATACCAAGTCAATTATTACACATATTCAGTTAGTACCACGAAGAATGTGGAGAGTTGTAAAAACTAAATCTAAATCGGAGATTAACAATCCACGTTAACCACACAATAACAACTCTACTGCGGTGGACGCCGCGTTTGTTGCTATGCCGGATCGCACACATTACCAAGGCGAAATCTACTGATATTGAACTAAAATAAGTTTTCTTTTAAACCAATACTATCTTTACGGTAAAATAAACATCGTGAACAGTTCCAATAGGTTTTGTACGTACCCTTTTTGAAGAACACTTTCAACTTGTCCTGAAGCGACTTGGAGTCCCGGTCTCTGGACCCCATCTTTACGAATTTCGCGGCGTCGTCGACCTCTCCAAAAGCAACGGGTTCGACGGCCGGTCGTGGCAATTATCTAAGGATATGGATTTTAAAGTAAAAGGACATATTTATATGAAAAATCCCAAAATTATTCCACTTCTCCCCGAACCAACTTGACAAAATCCAAAATCCCACAGCTGACAGCCAGCACGCTGACAGACAGACAGACAGAGAGCGAGACAGGCCATACCTATGTCGCAAATTTTCTGAACGTATATCGAACGATTGAAACGAACTAAAGAGACATTCACGCCACGACGTACGCACGCAACAAGGCAACGACTTCGTCGTGGTGGCACAGCACAGGTCGTGTCGTGTCGTGGCTATAATATCTGCCTTTATCCTGTCACAGTCACCAATTCACCATGCATTGACATTTGGCTTTAGTTATACCAACAAATTAAAGGTCTTGTTTTGTCTCTGTTACGTTCACATGATTTCAATGTGGAAAAGTGAGAAGGCTAAACAGTGTAAAAACTCCAAATTTTAGTAAGATAACTATAACCTCTGAGGAAAACAGAATCAAAACAAAAACAAAGTTCATAGTTATGTAAAGTAAAATAAAAATCCATTTAATTTAGCCATTTAAATGTTTTTGACCAACCTACTATCATGAATTATATAATTCTTGTAAGTTGTGACGACAATTGAGTGTGTCGTAACAAATTGATAGAAATAACCAATCAGTGTTTTGAATTTCAGAATAAAACATTGCTATCATTCAGGCCTTTTATAAGTAATCAGAATCTGTATAAACATCTAATAAGGCAATGCACCACGACGTCGCAGGATCAACAGGATGAGAAAGAAAAGGAACTAGAAAGGATAGCTAAAAATGTAAATACCTATTATTAACTTTTTATTACTAATCCCCTTCGAGAAGCTAGTTTGACCTTACCCTCCAATCTTACCACGAATCATAAAAACTAATATTCGGTTTTAGAATAAAAATTGTAACACCTCAACCTCAAATAGACCTGTATCTGTTTTCTTACAAGGCTGGCATGCCAGCCTTTTTTTAATTTATGAATACGCTAAACTAAACACTTCGGACTTTACACCATTTGTCCATTGAATAAGGGATCTATCTAAGTGGGGGACATCTGCGAGTGGCGCAGACAGGTGATCCGCTCCCAGTGTGGGAACTATTTCATCCTATTGAATAAGGGATAGAAATTGCAATACACACATTCAAAGAGCACAGTGAGCTGTACACTGTATCACAGCTTACTTAGCACTTAAACTACAATAGATCCTCTTGGGTGGTTTTTGGGTAACTAACTATTGCCATTCTCTCTCCCCCCTATCATTCCCAGCACTTGATCATTCCTGCATACATTTAAAATCTATTTAATTTTAATCTTCACATGCCACCACAACATAAATAATGTAACCTTAAATGTACTAAGTTGGGGGTTGTACGGCTGGGGTTCTGGTGACCCGAAACACAGACTTCCGTCTAACTCGGGTACCAGTCTTCACGAGTACCTTCTGTAAGCTCTTTCTAATTTTGTAAAAATTGATAGTCAGTATAACTATGTGAAGAAATGAAATGAAATTTTTTATTATATTTTTTTTTTTAATCTTTATTCCAGGCCTTGATAGACGAGCCGCCTACTACCTGCTGCCAGTCTGGTTGCTCCACCTGCGTCTACATCGCCTGGGCGGATGCGCTGGCAGCCAAGATGGGCAGCAACCCAGAAATCGCCAACAAAATCCTGGAGTTGGTCAATGACCCCTCCATGAAAGCTTTCTTGGAAATGGAACTCAGGTTTCGGGGATTGAAGAAATAGTCTCAGGTCTCAGGTGATTGCCTAATAGGGCTGTCTAGAAGGTAATGTTTCAGTTTGTATAAAATATTTTTAGGTAAAAAGTAGTTCGTATTTTATAATGTAAATTTTTAGTATAAGTATTTATCAGGATATTTTAATCTCGTACAACTAGTAGTAGTAGTAACTGGTAATTTATTTATTAAAAATGTAATTATTTTATGTAAATAGTTTGTTGTGCTTTTTAAGTAGATATGTAATTTTATTAGTAATTATTAATTATTTAAAATCAAAGCTGGGTTTTGTTTTAACTCTTTTCTGTTGTTAATTTTTTATTCCAGGAAATAAATGATATAAACCATTTATTGCAATACACAATATTTATTACATATAAAAATTATTTAACTATTAGTAAAGTAACATCAATAGATTCTTAACATTTAAACATATTATTTGTGAACTCATTTACATATAGAAAAAATCAATACATTTCTTATTGGCTGGTAACTAGGCAAGAAAGACATATAATATGTCAGTAATGTGAAGAAGAATTAAGGAAAAGGTAACTTTTTCCTAACTTGCAAATATTAAGTACCTATCTATTTAATGAGTATTCTTGATATTGAGTATTTTTTATTTTTTTGAGATTTTATATTTTGATAAGATGAAATTCACAATGCAGAGGGTAAATAGATAAAAACGCGTAAAATAACACATCGACATTATTTTTGTCAGTTTCCCATCACAGCGAGTCAGGCAGGTATTTCACTGGCGACAGCGACAAAAGACGAAAGAGACGCAGTTATGCGCAAGAGTGAGCGCGGTGTATTTGTATCTCATTCTAACGCATAACTGCGTCCCTTTCGTCTTTTGTCTTTGTCGCCAGTGAAATAGGTGCCTTACTCGACGAATGTGTGCAAGCCACAGGTAGAGATGGGCACGTACCCAGGTATTTACCCAACCACCCGGTAAATACCCGTATCTACCCGGTAAATACCCATATCTACCCAAATCAGTGGGTAGATTGAATTCAATAATTTGTTCTAGCATTATTTTGTTTGTTTATGCGCCGATTTCGATGAAACTCGGTTTGTAGCACTATTTTGGCAAGGAAAATAGAATGCAATAAAGAAATTTACAAAAATCCAAGATGGCGGCCAACTTTTTAGTTTATAGACTGATTTCGATGAAACTCGGTTTGTGACACTATTTTGACAAGGAAATTAGAATGCTATGTGAAAATTATCAAAAATCCAAGATGGCGGTCAACTTTTCTGTTTATGGGCCGATTTAGGTGAATCTCAGTTTGAAACATTATTTTAGCATAGAAGTTAGAATAAAATGTCAAAATCTACAAAAATTCAAGATGCAAGCTAACTTGCTTGTTTATGGACTGATTTTGATGAAACTTGGTTTGTTACATGTATATTTTTTGACTAGAAACTGAATGCAATGTCAAAATTGTCAAAAATTCAAGATGGTGGTTAACTTTTTTGTTTATAGAGTGATTTAGATTAAACTTGGTTTATAACACTATTTTCACAAGGAAATTACAATCCAATGTCAAAATTGACAAAAATCCAAGATGGGGGCCATATTTTTTGTTTACAGACTTATTTAGATGAAACTCTGTGTGTAAAACAATTTTTTCGAGGGAATTAGAATGCAATGTCAAAATTGACAAAAATTGAAGATGGCGGCCAACTTTTTTGTTTATAGACCGATTTGGATGAAACTCGGTTTGTACCACTATTTTGTCAAGGGAATTTGAATGCAATGTAAAAATTTACAAAAATCCAAGATGGCGGCCAACTTTTTTGTTTATACACTGATTTCGATGAAACTCGGTTTGTGACACTATTTTGACTAGGAAATTAGAATGCTATGTAAAAAAAAAATTAAAAATTCAAGATGGTGGCAAACTTTTTTATTTATAGTGATTTAGTTCAAACTTGGTTTATAACACTATTTTGACAAGGAAATTAGAATCCAATCTCAAAATTGACAAAAATCCAAGATGGGGGCTAACTTTTTTGTTTATGGATAGATTTCGATGAAACTCGGTTTGTTACACTATTTTGGTAAGCAAATTAGAATGCAATGTAAATACATACATACATACATACATAAACAAAATAATTTCCTTGTCAAAATAGTGTTATAAACCAAGTTTGAACTAAATCACTCTATAAATAAAAAAGTTTGCCACCATCTTGAATTTTTAATTTTTTTTACATAGCATTCTAATTTCCTAGTCAAAATAGTGTTACAAACCGAGTTTCATCGAAATCAGTGTATAAACAAAAAAGTTGGCCGCCATCTTGGATTTTTGTAAATTTTTACATTGCATTCAAATTCCCTTGACAAAATAGTGGTACAAACCGAGTTTCATCCAAATCGGTCAATAAACAAAAAAGTTGGCCGCCATCTTAAATTTTTATCAATTTTGACATTGCATTCTAATTCCCTCGAAAAAATTGTGTTACAAACAGAGTTTCATCTAAATAAGTCTGTAAACAAAAAATTTGGTCCCCATCTTGGATTTTTGTCAATTTTGACATTGGATTGTAATTTCCTTGTGAAAATAGTGTTATAAACCAAGTTTAATCTAAATCACTCTATAAACAAAAAAGTTAACCACCATCTTGAATTTTTGACAATTTTGACATTGCATTCAGTTTCTAGTCAAAAAATATACATGTAACAAACCAAGTTTCATCAAAATCTGTCCATAAACAAGCAAGTTAGCTGTCATCTTGGATTTTTGTAGATTTTGACATTTTATTCTAACTTCTATGCTAAAATAATGTTTCAAACTGAGATTCACCTAAATCGGCCCATAAACAGAAAAGTTGGCCGCCATATTGGATTTTTGTAAATTTCTTTATTGCATTCTATTTTCCTTGCCAAAATAGTGCTACAAACCGAGTTTCATCGAAATCGGCGCATAAACAAACAAAATAATCTAGAACAAATTATTGAATTCAATCTACCCACTGATTTGGGTAGATATGGGTATTTACCGGGTGCGTGGGTATTTACCCGGTATATACCCGGGTGGGTAGATTGGGTATTTACCCGACCGCCCATCTCTGGCCACAGGCGTTTATTTTTGCGTTGTAAATTCATCTTCTTTCATAAAAAGCATCGATATTATCGTGGCCGGAAGTGGGCCAAGTTGGCCGCGAGTGAGGCAGATGTTAGGGGTGAGGCGTGCAGGCTGCGGCACACTGAGTCAGCCCCGGTGGAGTCCGGCTCTAACACCGCGTCGGGGGCACACAACCACGGGTCCCTGCAACAATTAAGAATACCTATTATACAATTTATACGTGTATGTACGTAATTCGCTTGTTAGCATCTGAAAATGGTAGTCATTTTAGTTAATCTGTCGCTGTTTAATCTGTAGGTATAATGTAGAAATCGGACCTTGAGGATAGGAGATTACACAGCGCAGCAGCTCGCACTGTGTACCTAACTTATCCTGTGTCTACATTCTACGTAAAGGGTTTGATTCCCGATCAAGCTAATTTTGCAATAATGTTTTCAATATTCGAATTTTATGTTCTTTACTCCGCCACGTTACGTCACGCCAGTATATAATCTAAAAATCCCTTTTTAATAATAATATAATAATATAATTCTCACCTTGTAGCTCTCTGCCACCTGTGCAAGCGCTCCCTCAGATCTGCTTCTTCTTGAGCCAGTTCTGGGTGTCCGTGCAGGTTTTGTCGCTCCATGGGGTCGACGCGCAGGTCAAAGAACTCCCATTCAGGGCGGTAGTAGTACTGCTTCAGCGTTTTGTACCACGGCAGAGCTTGCTTGCCGCGAGTGCGATTCAGGATGTCCTGCAAAAGCGATTCTAATGACCCAGTCCTTAATTTTTCTATTTATACTCTAAGGACCCACTCATTTAATCTAAGCCCTATAGCCTCGGTCACACCGCGATAAACCGCTGCGAATTGCCACTTGCAAAACGATGTAGTGCGAAGTGGACACACGTCACAAGAAGCGTATTGCTTGTGTTAGCAATGACTTAGCTTTATAAGTATTAACTTAGATTGTAACTTAGATTTGATTATTCAGTATACGTTTAGCTCTCGACTAGTGAATAGTCTTTTATTCATTCAATCTCCTGAGGCACGTGCAACATCTTTGCAACGAAAACTCAGTGATGACAGGGCTATTCCACGCTGAAGTGTAAAGACTATATTTGCAGTTTCACTGCGACTTCATGTCATTGACTGCAACATGCGTTGCGTATTGCTTGATTAGCAATATTACCTATTTAGATTTATATTCATTTTATTACTTTACTTTACTTTGGGCAACAGACTAATACACATGTCTACTAAATCAAGAACCTAGTTTCATTCCTGCCGCCTACGTCCCGTCTAATATAGAATGGCGACCCTATACAGAAGAACCAGGAATACTTTTTTTTGCTGAGAACTACGTATAAAGAAACCATACAAGAAGATGAAGATAACTAACAATTGAACATGAAGATGAAGAAAAAAATTATAGAAGAAGATGACATCCCCTATAGAAGAGGTAGTCCCTTTGGCGAAAATTACAGAAGATTATGAAGAAAGAAAAGGAGGTTGTAGCTGCTGGGCGCTCGCAGTAACTCAAGCCTAGTAGATGCGAGGACATTAGATGCTGGGCGCCGGGAGATTAATTGAACGGGTCCAATGAGGAGCAGCTGGGTTGAAGAAGACTCAAACCCGAGACCGCGCTGGCATTCACCACTGCGCTGCGCTTGCCCGCGCGCATCCGCTCTCCGCCGCCGTGTCAGCGATATCGTCCACCGCTGGTAGCGTGACCTACTTACGAACGGTACCAATTCAATTATTTATAATTATATTTTATTGTTCACTCCTTAAGAAAAAGGTAAAAAGCGACGGAGTATGTATGTTATTTTTATTTAATAGATAATGTCTGAAAAGCTACAAGAACTATATGATAAGTTATACTATATAAGAGAGTATTTAGTATAATATAACAAAATATTCCAAATTCAAAATAAAAGCGTTGGCAAGTCATTTAAATTTAGTGATTGGGCAACTCCTGGTATTAGGAAAAGTAGAGATAAATTGTTTGAGCTATATGAAATGAAAAGCTACACAAATTGTGACAGATTAAATAATTATGTTAGGATGTATTCAAAAACTTTTAAGAGAGTCTGTTTAACCGCTAAAGCGAATTATATAAGTAATAAGATTAAAAGTTCTGACAGTAAAATAAAGACAGTTTGGAATATTATTAACAGCGAAACAGGAAAAACTAAACAACGCGATAATGACTTGGTTTTAAATTCAGATAAAGGGCCTGTTAATTCTAACATTGAGGTAGCACAAGAATTTGAGAATTTCTTTACTAATATTCCAATAAAAACAACAGAACTGCTAAATTCTTCACCTCTTGTCTCTGCTTCAATACTTGAAAACCATGTAAAAACCTGTACAGATGAATTTAAATTCAAACATGTAAATGCAAACACTATTATTAAAGCATTTAAGGAAATTAAAGTAAAGGGTACGGAAGATATATGGGGAATGTCTGTTAAGGCTTGTAGTAAAGTAATTGACACGCTGGCGCCTTATCTTGCCTCCATCTTTAACACATGTGTAGATGAAGGGGTCTTCCCAGATTTAATGAAATATAGTAAAGTAATACCCTTGTTCAAAACAGGTGATAAGAGCGATCCTAGTAATTTTAGACCGGTATCTATTCTACCAGTCCTTAGTAAAGTATTTGAAAAAATCATACTTAACCAATTGCTGTCTCATTTTAATAAACATTGCTTACTGCACAAACAGCAATTCGGATTTACAAAGGGACGTTCTACCACGGACGCAAGTGTTGCACTCATAAAGCATATCTTTGACGCATGGGAAGATTCTTACGATTGCATAGGTGTCTTCTGTGACCTTTCAAAAGCATTTGATTGTGTTCAACATGAAACCCTATTGCTCAAATTAAAACATTATGGGGTCAGAAATAGTGCACTTAAACTAGTTCAGTCCTACTTAGAGGGCAGGATTCAAAAGGTACAAATAAATGAAATGAAATCCAAGGGATCTTTAGTAAAAATGGGTGTGCCGCAAGGTTCCATATTAGGACCTTTTTTATTCTTAGTATATATTAATGATTTGCCATGCGTAGTTCAAAATTTGTCGAACATTGTATTATTTGCGGATGACACTTCTCTTATTTTTAAACTAAACCGAAGATCACCTCAATATAATGAAATAAATAGCACTCTTCAACAGGTTCATAACTGGTTTACTGCTAACAACCTGGTATTAAACGCAAAGAAGACTAAGTGCATCAAATTTACTTTACCAAATGTGAACAGCTGTAGGGGTGACATTGTGTTAAATAATGAACGGCTTGATCTGGTAGACAGTACAGTCTTCTTAGGTATAACTATTGACGCTAAACTACAATGGAGTCCTCATATATCTTCTCTGTCGGGGAGGCTTAGCTCGGCTGCGTATGCAGTGAGGAAAATCAGACAGTTATCAGACATAGCAACAGCTAGGTTGGTTTATTTCAGTTACTTTCATAGTATAATGTCTTATGGTATCTTAATGTGGGGCAGGGCATCCGATATTAACACAGTTTTTATTTTGCAGAAAAGAGCCATTAGGGCAATATACCAACTTCGCTGTCGGGAATCACTTAGAGAACTGTTTAAAGAAATAGACATCTTGACAGTTCCGTGCCAATATATTTATGCAAATATTATGTACGTTAGAAAAAATATCCACGAATTTAAAAAGAATTCTGATATTCACAAACGTAATACTAGAAATGGAAATAAACTAGCTCGTGATAACTATAGATTGGCTAAAGTCAGTACTTCTTTCGTGGGGCTCTGTGTACGCTACTATAATAAAATACCTGATGATATTGTAAATCTTCCAGAAAAAAGGTTTAAATGCCACGTGAAACGGCATCTATGTAAGAATGCGTACTATGGATTGGATGAATATTTGAATGATAAGAAAGCTTGGTGTGTAGAGACTTCAGCTCGACACGAGAAACGCTGTGCTTAATCTAAGGTAATATTATTACTAAAATTTGTTTGTAAAAACCTACGTATAATTGTGCAACATTGTAGTGCGGTCGACTATGCAATTGGGAAGCCATTAATTAGATTGTCGTGATAACATCTGGCTGACTGAGTATTCATGCTCACTAAAGTGTCCTGACTTGCGGTGGCGTGTGGGCCGGGTCGTTGGGTTCCCTCTAATATGGTTGAGCCCGGCGATGGCTGTCCCATACGTCAAACCCGTGAACGTGGTGCTGCTTGGGGGGACTGGTCTGCTCTAGTCGATTGCCGATTGTTTTATTGTTTGTATAGTTTAGTTTTTCTACTTTGACTGGTTGCCTTCCTTTAATTTCATATTTCGGCTGCACTCTTTGTTATATTAATCAAATTGTATAAAATAATATTTACCTATGTAAAAATATTTTGAAAAGATGCAACGCCTGTGGAGTTTCTTCCGGCGGGTTCTTCTCCACAGAAGACAGCCAAATTGTGAACCCGCCCTGACGTCAAAAAATGATTTGTGAAATCTTACTTTGAATAAACACTATTTGACTTTGACTTTGACTTTGAGAGTATTTAGTAAAAATTGGTCCAGAAAGACGTAAGAAAGATATAGCTAGTAAAAAATTAGAAGAGGCTGACAATGAATATTGCAAACTAGGGAGTATTGTGACTGAGTTGAATCGTGAAGTTGAAGAAAAAAGTTGTAGCCCTGAGGAAATTCAAGGTTTTAAAAAATTGATAGAAGAAATCAAAACTGTTTATAAGAAAATTTTAGATTTGCTTTCTAAGTTAGATTCAAGTTCACAGACGTATCCACAAACAGACAAAATGACGACACCATTTGACATTCGTACTGCAATTTCCATTTTGCCTGTAATGAACGGACAAGAACATGTAACCCAACAACTGATTGACGGCATTTTACTGTACAGTTCCTTAATATCTACAGACACTCAGACTCAGAACCAATTGATTGACTTTGTTCTAAAGACTCGACTATCATCTAGTGCTAAATTAAGACTTAAAAATGATTATTCGACAGTAAAAAATTTAGTTGACGACATTAGGAAATTTTTACTTCCAAAAAAATCATCAGAGGCCTTACAAACACAACTGTTCAATGCGAGACAAGGACGTAGGTCCATCGAAACTTATGGTACGGAGATAGAAGAACTTTTTGTGAATTTAACTTTAGCTCAATCTGACGGGGACAGCTCTAAGTATGAGGTTCTGCGTCCACTCAATGAAAAAACTGCGATCAAACGCTTCGCAGACGGGCTCTCTGACTCGAGGCTGAGCACTATCATAGCCTCGCGCCAGTTCACGTCCCTACCTGATGCCATCAGGACAGCCCTCGACGAGCATGTCATGTCGCCCCCACAGCGACAGGAACAGGTCATGCAGTTTAGGTCATCTGCGCATAGTCGCGGTAGAGGTACTTACAAACGGGGTTCTCGTAACCATACCTCTTATAATTCAAGTTACCAAAAAAGCAATTATAATTTCAATATAAATGGTAGCAACAGAGGTCAGAGAACTTTCGTAGGCAATTCGAGCCGAGGTGGAGGTAGAGGTGCGAGGAGCGGGCCGCGTCAGCAGGCTCGCGGCGCCCCGCGCCTGCACCACTCCGCACGTGAGCCGGATGCACCGGAACGCTTGCGCAACTCCACCACAGACGACAATATGTTTTTTCGTGCCTAAACTTACGCATACAATATTAAGTTATAATAACTTTTATAAAATCAAATGTAATATACAGAACAATAAAGAAATAAGTTTATTAGTTGATAGTGGAGCCAGTTTATGCGTTTTGAAATACGAACGACTAGCTTCCAATAAAGTTTTGTTGAATTTAATACAGAAGGAAATAATTAAAATAAAAGGTATTAGTGGTAATTTAGAATCAATAGGATATTTACTTTTAGATATAATAATAGAAAACGTAGCATTCAAGCAAAAATTTTACGTTTTTAAAGGTTTAGCTTGTGCCGCAGATGGTATACTCGGTCAAGATTTTTTCCAGAAATATAACGCTGTGTTAAGTTATAAGGATTGCTCTTTGACTTTGGAAAACAAAGGACACTCCGTTTATGTTCAATTAAATGATGATACGACATTGACCATTCCACCGCGTTGCGAAATTATTAAACACATACCTACGGTGTATAACGGTGATTGCGTCATATTAGCAAAGGAAGTATGCAAAGGTGTGTACACAGCAGGAACAATTGCAAAACCAAAAGATGGTTTTATTCCTGTAAGATTTCTTAATACGAATGATAACCTAGTAAATGTAAATATTAGCAATTTAGAAATAAATAGTTTAGAATATTTTGAAGTTTATCAATTTCATGATGAAAAAATTAGTTCAGAAAGGGTGAGATCTCTATTCAAACTTTTAGATTTACCGTCATATTTGAACGTAGAAGAACAAGTGGCTATTGAAAACATATGCGCTAAGTATGCCGATGTTTTTCAATTACCAGGAGACACCCTTACCACAAGCAATTTGTATGAGCATTCTATTAAATTAAAAGATAATGTAGCGCCAGTGTACTCAAAGCCTTATCGATTGCCGAATGCATTAAAGGGTGAAGTACAAAAACAAATTGCTGATATGCTTAAAAATGACATAATCGAGGAGACAACATCAGAATGGTCTAGTCCAGTTTTGTTGGTCCCTAAAAAATCAGATAGGTCAGGAGAGAAAAAATGGCGTTTAGTAGTAGACTACCGCCAACTAAACAATGTGATACAGGATGACAAATTTCCACTACCCAATATCACAGAAATATTGGACTCCTTGGCCAACAACATTTATTTCTCGAAATTAGATCTTTCACAAGGCTATTATCAGTTGTCTTTAGATGAAAAGTCTAGAAAATATACAGCATTCACAACTGATAAGCAGTATCAAATGAAGAGATGTCCGATGGGTTTAAAAACCTCTCCCAGTGCATTCTCTCGTTTGATGACTATTGCTATGACCGGATTAAACTATCAGTCTTGTTTAATCTATCTAGACGACTGCATTGTTGTAGGAAACTGTTTAGAAACCCACAACAAAAATCTTATCAAGGTTTTAGAAAGATTTCGTCAAGTTAATCTAAAGCTAAATCCACTCAAATGTGAATTTTTACGAAAAGAAATAGTATATTTAGGCCATAAAATTACATCAGATGGAATTTTTCCAGACCCTGCTAAAGTAGAAAGCTTGCAAAAATATCCAGTGCCGCAGAGCGCAGACGATGTCAAGCGATTTGTAGCGTTTGCTAACTACTATAGGCGATTCATACCTAATTTTGCAGAAATAGCTCATCCATTAAACGCATTGTGTAAAAAGAACGTGACATTTACTTGGACAACTGACTGTGAACGTGCATATCAAAAACTAAAAAATTTACTACAAAGTCCTAATATTTTAGATTATCCTGATTTTTCAGAGAATAATGTTTTTATTCTCCAGACAGACGCATCAAGGCAAGGCCTAGGCGCCGTCCTGTCTAACAGCAATGGAAAGGTTATCGCTTACGCTAGTCGTAGCTTGAAACCAGCTGAAACCCGATATCCAATTACTGAATTAGAATTATTAGCTATTAGTAGAGTATTTAGTGCAAAAAACTGTTGAAATTGGACCAGTTAATGAAACTTGGCATGGTTGTAGAATAGGTGGATGTGAGTAGAAATCCACCGGGACCCATGACTGGTACCCCCTCTGAAGCCGGGGGGAGGGGGGTGAAGGTGGGTTTTGCCGCCCTTCTTATTGACGCTTATATCTCTAAAACCGTATGTACTATGACAAGTTTGGTATCATTTTCAGATAACTCGTTAACGTAGAATTCATTTTTGGAATTATAAAATAGGGTTGCCATACAAAAAAACTAAATTATAGGACAAAATTCGCAAAACACGAATGTAATTTTTCCACATAAACGTCGTTTACTTTTCCCATGGGAATGGTATCGATACAAAAAAAATATGGTCGAGTAGCAACATTCACAGGCTTTACAAATATGTAACTTTTATGGCACTTACTTGATAAAAAATGGGTTAAAAAAAATAAAATTGCATGCGCGGCAGACAAAGGTTATATACATGGAACTAGCTGCAAGACCAAATTAGTCCCAAAACAGTGGTATTAAGGGGTGATAATGTATGGAAGAAATGTTTTGGGTGTTACAAAACCTTCCAAACAAATAAGAGATGTAGAAGATCTGGTCATAATGGAAAGTAAGAGCGGCCGGAACAAACGGTAGGAGATTACGAGGTGGCGCCGTAGTGAAACTTGTTGGAAACCTTGGTCAGACTTTGAAAGGTGAAAAAAAGTCCCAAGATGGCTGACTTCAAAACCTGGCAAACGCTGGCAATCTAACATATGTAGCTTAGCAGGTGCAGACAACATTTCTGTTGACCAGTAAATATAGAATCAAGATTTTTTGGGTTTTTTAACCACTCTTTAATTTTTGCGTGGATAAGACTTTTGCACTGCTGAAACTCAGACAACCATTTGATGACCTCAAAAGCTATTGTCGGTCGGTACCAGTCGGTACTGTCATTCATGCTTAAAAAATACTGGAAATAATGCTTGGCTGAAAAAGGATGCTGACATCCTCGCAGTCCAAAAGTCTTCTCTGAATGAGCTGCAAAGCTGCAATCTGAACAGAAAAACCCTGCTTAGCTGTAACCAAATCTGGAACCTCACACAATACATACCTCTTATTGAAAGAGGTCTGCGACTATTATCTGGTATTAACTTACCAAGCGCAGGCTTTTGAAGCTGTGGATAGGAATTTAACTTATGTACTGTAAATCCTTAGTTGCTAACAAAATGTCTTGAAGCTGGAACATTTGACGATCCTTTGTTGCACCTTGGATAAATCGTTTATAGGCTACGCTGCTTAAACACCAAGAAGAAAATGGGTACTCGCAACAACCTACTGTGCCAACCTACGTCCACCAAATGGTAAAACTTTCCACCAGTTCATCGATTGGTCGAACTGGATCACTTTTTTACGGCAGACAATTTTACTAGCAGCTTCAGTTTGGATTCTGTGAGCACACGCGCAGCGATGAGGCTAAATTTGGCCCTAAATAAACTCTCTGGCTTCAATCAGAAGGTTCGTAAAAACGTGACCAGCTCTCTGGGCATGGCTAATGAAGAGACCGACAGCAAACATCCCCTACACCACCACGTCGTGTTGTGCTGGTTCCTCAACACATTTAATGTATATAGATGAAGTAAGTAAGTAAGACGATTAAATAGAATGAATAGACGAGATACCCCACAGCGTCAGTGTCATACGCTTGGACATGATCTGCCTTGGCCAAATGGACATCTTTGAACATACTCCGGACCCAAGTTAGCCGAAGCAGACACGTTCCGGTGAAGCTACAGCTCGGATGGGGCTTGCCAGCGTGATGTGACCTGCATTCGTAAGGATCTTTCTAGAGATCACGGATAGCGCTCCATGTGTGGCAAAGTACTGGTGTCGCTGAGTTAATTCGATTAGAAGGGAGAAATGCGATTGCTTCCTAACTGTTCACCCCCAACCTTCAACTCTTATTATGGTCTTCTACCTCGAACTCTTGCTTACGCTTAGTTAGCCTTACGCTGGCTGATCCGTCTGTCTGATGATGCTGACTAGCACAGTATTTGCAGCAATTGGTTAGTATGACACAGTAAAGATATCGGCAGGTAACTTTTGAGATCATATCAAGGCTTTCTGAGTTTCAACAGTGCAAGAGCTTTAGATTTTGCCCCAAAGACGTGGAATCTAAGCAGAAATTAAACAGGGGTTAAAATGAACCAGTAGCCAAGAAAACGAAATGGTTTCTTGGTTCATTACTAATCGACAGAAATATTATCTGCCCCGCTTTGCTAAATTTGCTGTGTTGCCAGCGGTTGCTAGTGTCTTGAAGTCAGCCATCTTAGGATTTTTTTTCACCTTTCAAAGTCTGACCAAGGTTTCCAACAAGTTTCACTACGGCGCCACCTCGTAATCTCCTACCGTTTGTTCCGGCCGCTCTTACTTTCCATTATGACCAGATCTTCTACATCTCTTATTTGTTCGGAAGGTTTTGTAACACCCAAAACATTTCTTCCATACATTATCACCCCTTAATACCACTGTTTTGGGACTAATTTGGTCTTGCAGCTAGTTCCATGTATATAACCTTTGTCTGCCGCGCATGCAATTTTTTTTTTTTTAACCCATTTTTTATCAAGTAAGTGCCATAAAAGTTACATATTTGTATAGCCTGTGAATGTTGCTACTCGACCATATTTTTTTTGTATCGATACCATTCCCATGGGAAAAGTAAACGACGTTTATGTGGAAAAATTTCATTCGTGTTTTGCGAATTTTGTCCTATAATTTAGTTTTTTTGTATGGCAACCCTATTTTATAATTCCAAAAATGAATTCTACGTTATTGAGTTATCTGAAAATGATACCAAACTTGTCATAGTACATACGGTTTTTGAGATATTAGTGTAAACAAGAAGGGCGGCAAAATCCAACTTCACCCCCCTCCCCCCGGCTTCAGAGAGGGTACCAGTCATGGGTCCCGGTGGATTTCTACTCACATCCACCTATTCTAACACCATGCCAAGTTTCATCCACTGGTCCAATTTTACATGGTTCCCATACATTGATTTGCACTAAATACCCTACTATATTGTTTGGGCTGTGCGACACTTTCGCCCTTATTTGTATGGCAAAAAGTTCCAAATTAAAACAGATCACAGACCACTTATTTATTTGTTTAACATGACCGATCCCGCAAGTCGTTTAACTAAATTTAGGTTGTATTTAGAAGAATTTGATTTCGAAATAAGCTATGTTCCGGGGCGGCACAACGCAGCTGCAGATGCTTTGAGCCGTATCACGTTAACTTCTAAAGATTTGAAAGAAATGCACGAACACGCTGTATCGGTCATGACTCGAGCTCAAGCTCGCAGGTTGACTAAAGAAAACACTACCGACTCGACTTGTGAGGTTCCCGCAATTCCTAGGCCTGATCAACCTAAAGTTGTGGATATCCTCAGACGACCTGACGATAGTGTAGAACTACTCTTATGTAATAACAGGACTACTAAGAGACAGATAGAAAAAATAAATAGAGTGTATAGTCAAAACGGTTCTTGCGTTTATGTGCCTGAAAAAATGGCCATTTATGTAATGTCTCGATCGCTTCCGACCGTAAGTGTGCTAGCGAGAGAATTACACAATTTTTGCAAGGAAATAAAAATAAACGAGCTCGTTATAATGAAAATTAAGCGCGATGAAGATTTTATAAATAAACTTCTAAGCGAAATGAGTAAATTAGGTGATTTTCCAAAATTATTAGTCATAAAGGACGTGACTAAAGTAACTGAAAGAGACATGAGAAAAGTTATTATGAATGACTTTCATATTTTGCCCACTAGCGGACACGCGGGGGTAAACAGGATGCTTAATAATATTAAACAATACTATTACTGGCCAGGTATGACTAATGACGTAACAGACTTTGTTAAAAAGTGTAAACATTGTCAAATCCAAAAACACTCAAATCGACCTACTAGAGAGCCAATGGTGATAACGACCACTCCTAGTACAGCGTTCGAAAGAGTTAGCTTAGATATAATGGGGCCCTTAGATGTAGATAATTATAATTATAAGTATATTTTAACTTTGCAGTGCAATTTGACAAAGTACGTAGAGGCATATCCTCTAGAAAAGAAAGATACAGTTTCAGTTGCACATTTATTTGTAAATAATTTTATTCTTAGATATGGAATCCCGAAAGAGATCATCACTGATCAAGGTACCGAGTTTATGTCATCAGTTATGACAGAGGTTTGCGAATTATTACAAATCTCAAAACTCCACTCGACAGCGTACCACCACGAGACTTTAGGCTCTTTGGAAAACACGCATAAGAGTTTAGGAGCTTTCCTTAGGATTCAATGTAACAGCAACTCCACTGATTGGAGCACATGGCTGCCTTTTTGGTGTTTTTCTTACAATACCACGATTCATACTCATACACAATACACTCCGTTTGAGTTAGTATTTGGCAAAGTATGTAACTTACCAGGTAATTTACAAAACAGTAGTACGGAACCATTGTACAATCCTGACGATTATCCTCTCCAATTAAAATATAGATTACAAAAAGCTCAGGAAGACGCTCGAAACAATTTATTACAAGAAAAACTCAGTAGAAAGTTTAAGTATGATAAAAATGTAAATTCAATAAAATACAAGCCGAATGATTTAATTTTGTTATGGAATCAAGTAGGAAACAAACTAAACAATATTTATTTAGGACCCTATAGAGTAATTGAAGATTTAGAGCCAAATGTAAAGATTATGAAAAATGGTAGAGAGTATACTACGCATAAAAATAACACGAAGTTGTTTGTATCATAGTATATAAGTTAAAATGAAATGTTATTTTATAAGTAGAAATATACATTTGTAAGTTGAAATGTAATTTTACAAGTTCAAATGAAATTTTATAAATATTAAAAAAAATGTATTATCAAGAAAAACGCAACACATTTTTTTTTTCCAGAACCCCTGGGTTGAAGTGTAAAGACTATATTTGCAGTTTCACTGCGACTTCATGTCATTGACTGCAACATGCGTTGCGTATTGCTTGATTAGCAATATTACCTATTTAGATTTATATTCATTTTATTACTTTACTTTACTTTGGGCAACAGACTAATACACATGTCTACTAAATCAAGAACCTAGTTTCATTCCTGCCGCCTACGTCCCGTCTAATATAGAAACGCTATTCGCTGCGAATTCCATACTGACCTTGTTCATTTTTATTCGCAGCGAATGCTATCGCTAATTGTGACCGAGGCTTAACATAATGTTAGGTTGGTCTTTTGATTCCTTGCTGTATTTTCTTAACGTATGTCTATAAATCCATGCAAGTTAAAATGTTACAAGTCAAATGAGATCATCAGTGTTCAGAAAGTGTGAACCACTAGGTTTAATAAACTTAAAGTTTTACCACAGAAGAAAATAATAGTACTAACCCGTACAGAAAGGACACTCACCCCCCCGCGCTAAAATGAGTTCCCCGCCCGATATAGCGCCCCACGCCCCGCACCCCGCAGGCACCGCGGGACTCCGCCGGTGGTGTTCGGGGGTGTTTTACATAGTGCCTAGCGCCATTCACTTGTAGTTGATATTCAGTTGTTATTCAAAAAGAAGTAGGTTGTCAAAATGCGTTTCCTGTATGGAGTGACCGCCTAGTGTCATCAGTGTTCAGAAAGTGTGACTAGGTTTAATAAACTTTAAGTTTTACATAAAAGCTACATGTCACTCTCACTTGCCTGGAATGTAGCGGAGACATAAAGGTCTTGGTCGATAGGGAAGGGCATCCCGTAGTTGAGGTTGTGAATAAGTTTGTAGCGGCGCGTGCGCACAGCTCGCATCGGATAATACATCGTCACTTCATGGTGCGTTTGCGATGCGAAAACAGCTTCGTCTTCGCTCGATTCCGTTGATGGATCTAGGAAAAAAATATCGTTCAAGGCAACTTCATACATACATACATAAAGTCACGCCTCTTTCCCGGAGGGGTAGGCAGAGACCACTTCCTTCCACTTGCTACGATCCAGACACGCTTCTTTCGCTTCATCCACATTCATTAATCTCCTCATGCATGCTCGTCGGTTTAGAGTACTCTTGACCCGACCTTTTGTCAGAACGTCTCCGATTTGATTTTGGAACGTTCGTCTTGGTCTTCCCCTTCCAACGCTTCCTTCCACTATCGCCTTATAAAAACTGTTTAGTCAATCTCTCTTCACTCATTCTCTCCACGTGACCAGGCAAATCCCAAAAAGATATTTACAAGATGTTGATTAGTTTAAGGGTTGCCTGGTAGAAATTGCTACCTTAGCAATAAGGCCGCCTTTTGTACACCTGTGTTGCTTTAATTATGTTTGTTGTATTCTCTTGTGTGCAATAAAGTGTATTCTATTCTAGTTTTCGACAAAACTTTCAATCTGTGACGTAGTTTGGCATTGGCAAAAATATTCTTTTTTTCTTCCTTTTCATTCTAACCCTAACATACCTTCAAGCAAAGGCAGCAAGCTCTTAGGCTGGTCCGCATCCCAGACTTCGTTAGTCTCTGTGTTGTCGAGAGCAGGCGGCGCCGGCACGCCAAACCACTGCAGCACAGACTTCGCGAGGTCTTGCAGGCTGACGAAGGAAGACGAGCGGCCGGGGCGCATTCCTGGCGCTGACACTAGCAAGGGCACGCGGATACCCGGCTCGTACATATTGGTGCGGCCGGCCGGGAATGGTACGCCGTTGTCTGACGTGTACATGACTAGTGTATCGTTTCCATATCCTGCTGCTTCCAATTCCTTCAATACTAGACCTACGCCTGAAAAACATATCGGTTTCTTCAATACTTCAAAGTGTTATAAAATTAGTTGATAATTAGACCACGTGACTTACACAAGCTGCGTCATTTCTACGTCATTTTGCCTGTTTATCCTTGTCGAATACGTGTACAAGGATGAACAGCGCAAAATAACGTAGCCTTGTGTCAGTCACAGTCACGTAGTCTAATTGTTAGACCTCGTTTTCTTGGACCATGTGATCGTATTAGGAGATGCACTATTTTATGCCTGCCTGGCGTTTCGGGTATTATCTGTTCGTACAGCGTATTAGGATCATATTTTTAGTATGCCTACTACTTTTCCCGTGTTGCAGATTGATGTGTTTTTTTCTTCAAACTTGAGGTTGGTCGTCGAATTAAACCATACAGAACATATCCTTTTTTTTAAATCGACCTAGGCTTGTGCCGAAAAAGTACGACCAATCAAGCTTCACCGGACTGAGGCACCTATTTCACTGGTGACGAAGACAAAAGACGAAAGAGACGCAGTTATGCGTTTAAATACAAATACACCGCGCATAACTGCGTCCCTTTCGTTTTTTGTCGCTGTCGCCAGTGAAATACCTGCCTCAGAACATATCCATCATTGAATACCTTGATCGAGGCGTGATACGGTAGTATACATAGCAGCAAGATCTCTCCTCGCAGGCTCCGTGTCCTGGATATGGAAAGGCAGTTCGAGCTGGTCCCACTGGTAGAACCAGGGCGTCCAGTCGGGGATCCGCCCGGCCCCGGGCTCGCCCGTGCCCCAGCGCTCGCAGAAGGGGCCCCATTGCGGCTCGCGGTGGCCGCAGCGGTGAGGGTCGTGGAAACCGACGTATAGGAAGAATGGCCTGCAATATGTTACTCGTTTCAGTAGGCTTACTACGTAAGAAGCATCAGGCTCGAGAAGCTGTCAAACGCGACATATTGACAGAACTACTATGGCTCTAATGTCACTATGTCGCGTTTGACAGCTTCTCGAGCCTGTCGCTTCTTACGTAGTAAGCCTACAGAAGCGATGACGGCGAAGTAGCGGTGGACTTTACAGCGCTTAGTCGTTACTTATCTACCTAAACTTTGAAGCCGGTTTTGCTAAAATTATATTTTACTAGTGCAACTTTAGTGTAAAATCATTTTGCGCTGATAACAATAATAATATTTTATTCATTTCTGCAGAGCAAAACTTAAAAACTAGTGGCAGGTGTCTCCCATTAGGTTCTGATAAGGCAACATCATCAATAACCAACTTATTCTGCTAACTTTTCACCGCTACTGCTTGACTCATTCATACTCACTTGTTCATATTCTTAGCAGTTTGCAAGAACTCGCGCGTGAGCAGCTTGATATGTGTAATATTGCGTCCCACCTGATCAACGTGATTGTTCTCTTCAGTCTGCTCGTAATCGAACTTGTACACACTACTAGGTCCCACGTGCTTTTTACCGATTATCCCTGAAATCATAAAATTCTTCAGATCACGGATCATAAATTAATTTATTAAAATAATAATTAATATACATACATACAAGCGTTGAAATGAAGATTCCGAACCACACCTTGCATTATTCAATTATGGTTTTATAACACGGCTGGTAAGCCTTGAGCGAAGATTCATTTTTATTTAGAACTAGCTGCCCGCCCACGGCTACGTCCGCGTTGGGTTTCGACTTTTCCCATAGGAATAACATGTTTTCTCGCGGTAAAGTTGCCTACATCTTTTCCAAAATCTAATATATCTCTGTATCATATTATCAAGTTTCATCAAAACTTTTTTCCCATTCTACCATTTTTCCCGTGGGAATAAAGTATTTTCCCGCGGTAAAAGGTAGCCTTTATCCATCTCCAAAATCGTTTATATCCCTGTACCAAGTTTCATCAAAATCGGTTCCACTGAACCACTGTTTTGGCGTGAAAGCGTAACAGACAGACAGACAGAATTACTTTTGCATTTATAATATTAGTAGGGAAGTAGGGATAACCAGCCACGCTTACCGGTGAAGATGCCATGCTCACGCAGCAGGTTCGGCACCGATTGGTTAGCGATGTGGTCGAATGAGGAGAAGTGGTGCACGCCGTGATGCAGTCCGTACATGCCATTTTGGTGGCTTGGCGCGCCCGTCAGTATCGCTGCTCGGCTGTTAGACAACACAATTAAACTTTGAAAGATAAATAAAACTGTTACTTTAAGCACAGAATACTAAATAGGACCCTATAGGCTAAAAATATATCATTATAAGAGCGTCGAGCGAACAAATTCAAAAGTCGTGTGTGAAGTTGACCAATTCGCACTGGGCTATACATTCTGATTAATGTAGGCTCGAGCCCCTCGGTGGAGACATTATATGTGCAGATGAAACAGATGAACAGATGATTGTGAAAAACCACACTTGCCTTGGCGAGCAGCTGCTGACAGAAGTGAAAGCGTTGTCGAAGATGATAGCGCGATGAGCCAGCGCATCGATGTTCGGTGTTTGGCAGATCTTTTCTTTATATGCGCCTAACTCGAACCCCCCATCATCAGCTATAATAATTTTATTATAGTTTAATAATAATAAATGACTAAAAAGTAATAAAACCTGCTCACTCATGTTATTTTTATTTATGTATTTATGGCAATAAATTCTTTATAAAACGCAATATGGCGAGGTTTTTAAGGCTTTAATAATGGTTATATTATACGGAGGTTCCAGGTTTGATTTCCTGTGAGTGATGTGGTGTGAGAGAGACAGTTATCGAACAAATATCAATTTGTGAGACTTTCCCTAGTTTGGTTAGGATAGGACATCGCAATCTGAATTGCCCGATTGTCCGAAAAAAAAGGGCCGTCGACTGTCGACGTCGATCCCGGCCAGTATCAACGCATGTAGTTTACAGTCGAGTCGAAATCGAAACCCACCCGTTATGCAACCAAACAGAGTAACTACTACAAATAAAAAATAAGAATATTAACATCTAACTGCAAGTTTATTTTCAAGATTCTAAAACACATCGGGACGTGCGTAAGGAGAACAAAAACAAATATCGATATTTTTGTCGTCTTTCGCTATTTATTAAAACTTATAAGGAAAAACTTTTTCAATCTTTTTCCGAAGGGTATCATTCATTTTGGACCAAAAAAGTAAAAGCGACTTGTTTTTGTTAGAAGTTTTTCAAATTCACCGCGTTCATTTTTGTCACATCCGCTTTCGCATTACTCATTCATTCAATCAGTCAGTTCAAATTCGAAAAAACTCTTTGTTTTAGGCTGTTAGGCCTTGATCCCTTTGCCTTTCCCATAAAGGATAAAAGAACCAAAAAAAAAACTTTGTTTTCCTTCCATCCATTGAAAAAAAAAAGTTTTAAACAAAAAACGTCAGTTTTTTTGTTTTTCTTTCAATTGGTTTTGTTTGTATAAATTTTGCTTTCATGCCAGTAATTTATTCCTGACATGAAAGCAGAATAGTTATTATTTTAATTACTCTCAAATTCTCAATTAAAGTCAATATTTCGTGAATTTTGGAAAAAATAAAACTCATTTCATCCTTCATACTTCGTGAACAAAATAGGTGCACTTACCCAGGAGGATAAGAACATTGCGTGCCTTATCAGACGAAACGGTTTCTGTGCTAATTACACACAATAACAGGGCGTAAACAGTGCGCCGCGCGGCCTTCGCCATGTTCGCCGATAACAAATAACGACGTGACGTGACGTCAGTGAAGTGTTGGCACTTTGCAGCTGCCACTGCCGCGCCGGGTGACCTACTTATCGACCGGCATCTTTTGCCTCCAAAATTCGAAAAGTACCAAAAGTACTAGGAAATTACTTAGGCAAAGAAGGAAAAGGATATTGGACGCCAACAATCGCCAACTATCATGGCAAGCCGCAGTAAAGTTCTTTATCTGTTTGACGTCGATGGAACCCTGACGAAACCTAGGCAAGTTATTGCAGATGAATTTAAAAGCTTTTTGTTGAACAAAGTGAAGCCCTTGGTGTCAGTAGGGCTGATCAGCGGGTCAGACTATGTCAAGATAGCAGAGCAGATGAGTGGTGAAGATGTGGCTTCCCAGTTTGATTATGTATTCTGTGAAAATGGCCTGATGTACTACAAGAATGGCCAGTTAAAGAGCAAGGAAAGTATCCTTAGTCACTTGGGAGAGAAAACTTTACAAAAGGTTATCAATTTTGCCCTTGGATACATGTCTAAGATAGAGTTACCAGCCAAACGTGGCAATTTTGTTGAATTCCGTACCAGCATGATCAATATTTGCCCTGTAGGGCGGTCGTGCAGCCAAGCTGAGAGAGACCAATTTGTGCAATTTGATACTGTGCATAAAATAAGACAGAATTTTGTTGAAGCATTGCAAAAAGAATTTTCTGGGTGTGGTTTGACTTTCGCTTTAGGCGGTCAAATCAGTGTGGATGTGTTCCCCACAGGCTGGGATAAGACATACTGTCTGAAACATGTTGCCTCTGATAATTTTGAAGAGATCCACTTCTTCGGAGACAAAACTAATCCTGGTGGAAATGACTATGAGATCTTCAATGATGAAAGGACTAATGGACACACAGTTATATCTCCTGAGGACACCAAAGACCAGTTAATGAATTGCCTCAAAATTGTTTAATGAAAGTAAATAATCTCTACTTTATATTAATGTTTGTAAGAAAGAACCAAAATATTTTTATTGCTGTATAGAAATAAAGCTTTATGAATGTATTTTATGTTTTTAACTGAAAGATATTATTATAGTTAGACTAAAGTTAACAGAGGAAGTCAGTAGAAATATTGATAAATGAAACTAAAATATTTTTTTAATTGGTACTGTTGTTCATCTGCAAATTAACTGTTGTGACGTTACGTCATGATTAATTAACTTGAGTTCTCATTAGGGTTAATAAAACAAATTTAGCTGTAAAATATATATAATATTGCACTAAACTTCTTTAGCAATAACATTTGAGTAGTAATATAATAAAAGTATAAAAAATAACAACAGAATTAACCTTTGTAAATAAATGTAAAGATATGCAAATATTTAAATTAGAATGTACTTTGAGCTTACATATTATATAACAATGGTGTATTTTGTGTATACTTCAGTGGCCTTCATAAATAGGTTTTCTTTTCTCTATAAAAGATATCATGCCTTCTTTTCTGTCCTTAGTAGGTATATTTTGTTCATAGTACTTCTGCTCTACTTTATAACCATCCTTGATAGCAAGCTGAATACCCTCATTTATAGCTTGTTTGGCACAGCGAAGGGCTATTGGAGCATTTGGAGTTATCTCTCTAGCTAAACTGAGTGCTCTGTCAAAGGCTGCATTTTTTTTTTCATTTTGTGGCACCACATGGTTCACTATACCTGAAAAGGTAAACCATTTAAGTATTTCTTTACATAAATAAATATATCAAATAGTTGAAAATTCAGAAGACCAACCTAAAGCTCTAGCTTCTTCACCATTAATTATTCTGGATGTGAATATGAAGTTCTTTGGCAATGTTGGGGTGTATGACTCTGGGTAGCCTTTGAGTGCCGCCGGCGCCTGGTAGCAGGCCTCTGCTGGTTTCCACAAGGCCAAGACGCGCGTCTTCAGCAGCCACTCTCAAGTCACAAGCTAGCGCTAGTTCTAGACCTCCGCCCACTGCCACGCCGTCTAGCGCCGCTATGGTCGGCATAGGCAGGTCTTCCACTTCAGTCAATGTCGCCCTCAGTCCATTAACAAATTCCGCAACTTCATCATCAGCCATCTTAAATCGCTCTTTTAGGTTTGCTCCTGCAATAAAAAAAAAATAGGTATCATAATTTAAAAAACATTCTTATAAGGGAAAACATTTATAAATGGTCTGGTCTCACCTGCGCAGAAAATACCCGGTACTAAACTGTACAGTATTACGACAGAGATTTTAGTATCTTCCTTCAGAATTTGATGGACTTCTTTCATAGAATTTAACATGTCGAAACTGAGGGCATTTCTATCTTTGGCTTATTGAGCCCGTAGAGGGCAATGCCTC